>LGRX02007808.1:0-21865 GCA_001247695.2 Cymbomonas tetramitiformis
ATGGTTCCTATACCGCACGACCTTGCGGAGTTCTCGCGTAATTATTCAAGGGCAGCCACCACACACCTGCGAGGGCACTGCACGGGCAAAGCATGCACGGCTTTCATTGTCTACGTGGAATTATAGGCATGTGCACAACTGCAGGCGGTGTGGGCAGCTGTCCTCGGTATGGTTCCTATACGAACCGCACGAACTTGCGGAGTCCTCGCGTTTTAGGAATTATTCAATGGCAGCCACCACACACCTACGAGGGCACTGCACGGGCAAAGCATGCACGGCTTTCATTGTGTACGTACGGGGCATGATAGTAGGCATGTGCACAACAGCAGGGGGTGGGGGCAGCTGGTCTCGGCATGGTTCCTATACCGCACGAACTTGCGGAGTTCTCGCGTTTTAGGAATTATTCAAGGGCAGCCACCACACACAGGCGAGGGCACTGCACGGGCAAAGCATGCATTGCGGCTTTCATTGTGTACGTACGTGGGATGATAGGCATGTGCACAACTGCAGGGGGTGGGGGCAGTTGTCCTCGGTATGGTTCCTATACCGCACGATCTTGCGGAGTTCTCGCGTAATTATTCAAGGGCAGCCACCACACACCTGCGAGGGCACTGCACGGGCAAAGCATGCACGGCTTTCATTGTATACGTACGGGGGATGATAGGCATGTGCACACCTGCAGAGGGTGGGGGCAGCTAACCCCAGTATACGGTACTCATACCGCGCGAACTTGCGGAGTTCTCGCGTTATAGGAAATATTCAAGGGCAGCCACCATCACACACCTGCGAGGGCATTGCACGGGCAAAGCATGCACGGCTTTCATTGTGTACGTACGGGGGATGATAGGCATGTGCACAACTGCAGGGGGTGGGGGCAGCTGTCCTCGGTATGGTTCCTATACCGCACGACCTTGCGGAGTTCTCGCGTAATTATTCAAGGGCAGCCACCACACACCTGCGAGGGCACTGCACGGGCAAAGCATGCACGGCTTACATTGTATACGTACGGGGGATGATAGGCATGTGCACAACTGCAGGGAGTGTGGGCAGCTGTCCTCGGTATGGTTCCTATACCGCGCGAACTTGCGGAGTTCTCGCGTAATTATTCACAGGCAGCCACCACACACCTGCGAGGGCACTGCACGGGCAAAGCATGCACGGCTTTCATTGTGTACGTACGGGGGATGATAGGCATGTGCACAACTGCAGGGGGTGGGGGCAGCTGTCCTCGGTATGGTTCCTATACCGCACGACCTTGCGGAGTTCTCGCGTAATTATTCAAGGGCAGCCACCACACACCTGCGAGGGCACTGCACGGGCAAAGCATGCACGGCTTTCATTGTCTACGTGGAATTATAGGCATGTGCACAACTGCAGGCGGTGTGGGCAGCTGTCCTCGGTATGGTTCCTATACGAACCGCACGAACTTGCGGAGTCCTCGCGTTTTAGGAATTATTCAATGGCAGCCACCACACACCTACGAGGGCACTGCACGGGCAAAGCATGCACGGCTTTCATTGTGTACGTACGGGGCATGATAGTAGGCATGTGCACAACAGCAGGGGGTGGGGGCAGCTGGTCTCGGCATGGTTCCTATACCGCACGAACTTGCGGAGTTCTCGCGTTTTAGGAATTATTCAAGGGCAGCCACCACACACAGGCGAGGGCACTGCACGGGCAAAGCATGCATTGCGGCTTTCATTGTGTACGTACGTGGGATGATAGGCATGTGCACAACTGCAGGGGGTGGGGGCAGTTGTCCTCGGTATGGTTCCTATACCGCACGATCTTGCGGAGTTCTCGCGTAATTATTCACAGGCAGCCACCACACACCTGCGAGGGCACTGCACGGGCAAAGCATGCACGGCTTACATTGTATACGTACGGGGGATGATAGGCATGTGCACAACTGCAGGGAGTGGGGGCAGCTGTCCTCGGAATGGTTCCTATACCGCGCGAACTTGCGGAGTTCTCGCGTAATTATTCAAGGGCAGCCACCACACACCTGCGAGGGCACTGCACGGGCAAAGCATTCACGGCTTTCATTGTGTACGTACGGGGGATGATAGGCATGTGCACAACTGCAGGGGGTGGGGGCAGTTGTCCTCGGTATGGTTCCTATACCGCACGACCTTGCGGAGTTCTCGCGTAATTATTCAAGGGCAGCCACCACACACCTGCGAGGGCACTGCACGGGCAAAGCATGCACGGCTTTCATTGTGTACGTACGGGGGATGATAGGCATGTGCACAACTGCAGGGGGTGGGGGCAGCTGTCCTCGGTATGGTTCCTATACCGCACGACCTTGCGGAGTTCTCGCGTAATTATTCAAGGGCAGCCACCACACACCTGCGAGGGCACTGCACGGGCAAAGCATGCACGGCTTTCATTGTCTACGTGGAATTATAGGCATGTGCACAACTGCAGGCGGTGTGGGCAGCTGTCCTCGGTATGGTTCCTATACGAACCGCACGAACTTGCGGAGTCCTCGCGTTTTAGGAATTATTCAATGGCAGCCACCACACACCTACGAGGGCACTGCACGGGCAAAGCATGCACGGCTTTCATTGTGTACGTACGGGGCATGATAGTAGGCATGTGCACAACAGCAGGGGGTGGGGGCAGCTGGTCTCGGCATGGTTCCTATACCGCACGAACTTGCGGAGTTCTCGCGTTTTAGGAATTATTCAAGGGCAGCCACCACACACAGGCGAGGGCACTGCACGGGCAAAGCATGCATTGCGGCTTTCATTGTGTACGTACGTGGGATGATAGGCATGTGCACAACTGCAGGGGGTGGGGGCAGTTGTCCTCGGTATGGTTCCTATACCGCACGATCTTGCGGAGTTCTCGCGTAATTTTTCAAGGGCAGCCACCACACACCTGCGAGGGCACTGCACGGGCAAAGCATGCACGGCTTTCATTGTCTACGTACGAGGGATTATATGCATGTGCACAACTGCAGGGGGTGTGGGGCAGATGGTCTCGGTATGGTTCCTATACCGCACGACCTTGCGGAGTTCTTGCGTTTTAGGAATTATTCAAGGACAGCCACCACACACCTGTGAGGGCACTGCACGGGCAAAGCATGCACGGCTTTCATTGTCTACGTGGAATTATAGGCATGTGCACAACTGCAGGGGGTGGGGGCAGTTGTCCTCGGTATGGTTCCTATACGAACCGCACGAACTTGCGGAGTCCTCGCGTTTTATGAATTATTCAATGGCAGCCACCACACACCTGCGAGGGCACTGCACGGGCAAAGCATGCACGGCTTTCATTGTGTACGTACGGGGCATGATAGTAGGCATGTGCACAACAGCAGGGGGTGGGGGCAGCTGGTCTCGGCATGGTTCCTATACCGCACGAACTTGCGGAGTTCTCGCGTTTTAGGAATTATTCAAGGGCAGCCACCACACACAGGCGAGGGCACTGCACGGGCAAAGCATGCACTGCGGCTTTCATTGTGTACGTACGTGGAATGATAGGCATGTGCACAACTGCAGGGGGTGGCCTATCCCGCCCCGGCCCCGCCCCGTGTATTGCAGTTCGATTTCATGCTAGCTACAATCTTAAAATAAAGTTCGATATTTTGGGCTTCATATACCATTAAGGACATCAAATCCTGGCTGCTGCTTCATTTTGATTGGTTTGCCGAACTTCGACATCAGTTTGAATTGGCTGCAGCACGCATCAAGGCGGAAAATCAGCGATCTCGACGGTTTGTACCCACACTTGCATCACTTTTACAGCCTGTCGCGCTCGCTACTCGTCCTTTGTTGAAACCATCGGATGTCCCCATGGGGGCGGAACGTAGGACCGGCACGGGACCCACATCGGACTAATGTCTTCACCTGATTCACAAAACAGGTTACATCGACAACGTGTCCGTCGGCGACGACGTGCTGGAAACCCCGTTGCCCCGTTGCGTCTGGTAGAGCCTACCTTCGAGGATGTCAGATATATAGTTCGGAGTGAATAAACTAGATAACTGGAAATAAACCCTGAGTTAAGGGTTTCGGGATCAGAACGGTAAAAAGTCACATTGATAAAAGAGAGATACACATAAATACTAACGGGAGTTTCCCGACTACTGGTGACGGTCACCCAGCCTACTTTAGGAAGTGGCAAGTGACAGATTAAACTGTCGGTGTGTCACATCCAGCACACCACCTAGGGTGGTGACCGGAGCTAGTAGTGAAACGAAGCAAACAAACTCCCTACTTAACTTCAGGAGGAAACTGTAGCACACCTGGGGGCCTGTACTCTTGGTCAGGGCGGTCCCAGGTCACAGCAAGGTGGACAGTCACTGCTGTTAATTGCCAAATCCCTAAACACAGCTCAATTTAGAGAGAGCTCTTCTGCACATCTAGGAGGCCAAGCAATAGCTAATCTCTAGGCAGGCACGGCGTGCCCAATTTCAGCCACCAGAGGTCTGCGGTACCGGCGGTCCGGCCCGGAGCAGCGTGAGGGTGAAGTAGTTGCCGGCCCCCGGGGCCGGTGGTAAATCATTCGTAGAAGAAATTTCTGAATCCTCGATCACAGCCGCATGGCCCCCAGAGCTCGGCTCCTCGTCATCGGACGAGTACGGCGGTGGCGGGTAAGGCGGTGACGGCGGAACCATATCTGGGTCGGGGTCATATAGCCACGGCGGTTGTGGGACATTTCGGAGAGTGTGGAATCCCTGTCGCAGCTCCCGATACCGCGTCTGTCGATGTGGCGGAATAGCAGCCGTGCCCGCACCACCCGCCGCGTCGCCAAGATCGTCACGAAGCACTGCAGTCGGTGAAGTACCCGCAGTTGGGACTGCCGAGGCAGCCAACGTAGCACCACCGACCGGTGGGGCCGTGCATGTGCGCGCATCGGCACCACCGACACCGGCAACGGCGTGCGGCGCGGCGGTGGCACAAATCACAAAGAGTGCACACACCAAGGAGGAAGTGAGAGGAGACCCTCCGAACCTCAGAATGCCGTTCCCACAGCCGTACCGTGGCCGCGGCAGTGCCACCGAGGCAACCTCGTCGTCATCGTCGCTCGTGGCGTTTGCCGCGGGCTCGTAGTTCATTGTGCGCTCCGGCCCATCAACCGTGGAGAGCAAATTCATGTGCGGGGTCGGCTCGTCGGGCGCCTCCAATGCAACCCCCGTGCTCTCAATGAAATCGGCAAATGTGCGGGTGACGGGAGGGCAGAAGGGGTTCGGCGGACCGGTCCATCCCTCCTCGGATTCAACCGACGCGGGCGGAGAGTGCGCATGCGGCTCCGACACCTCCGGCAAGTCGGCGGTGAAGGTGTTGACGTTGAATGTCGAAGCCCCAGCCGTGCGTGCCATCTCAGAGAACTCGGTGACGGCGGACACGAGGGCCTCACCGTCCTCCTCGCAGAAAGAGCATGCGGAAAGATCGGCTAAGACCTCCGGCTTCCCGCCCGCAAGCACGCAAAGGGCGTCGAACTTCACGGGGTCGTCGTGGTCGATGGCGTGTTGGAACTTCGCGGCTAGCACGGAGTTTTCGGCCTCCTCAGCGAAGGCGTAGGCCGAGAGCCCGGTCCTGCCCCCGTTCGGGCAGTCCCGATGCCAATGCCGCGCCTTCCCCTTAGCGCACACCTGATTTTGGCAGTACAGGATGGTCGCACCGGTGTCGCGATGGAAGGCCACCTTCTTGAAGACGCTTTGAGACCAATTTCCCCCCTTGGGGAGGGGTGAGGTCGCGAAGCGGGTCTTGATGCGGCGGTCCGGCTTGTCCGCGCGAGGGGTAAATCCCCGCGGAGACGGCTCGGACTCGGCGGTGACGAGAAAGGCGGCCAATTGTCGTTTCAAGTCGAGGACCACCGTCCGTAAGTCCGCGATCTCATCCGTCGCGCCCGAATCACCGATGTCCTTCTCCATGAAGTGCGTGCCGTGGGAGTACCGGTGTGCGGATGCGGTGGCGGTGCCCGCCCGCACGTGCTCGCCGTAGCACTCACGTACCCATTGCTGAATAGTGAGGAGGTCGTGGGCGGCTCGTTGGGCGTGTAGAAGCAAGCGGGACACCACCGGCTGATAGAAGGTGGTGTCGAGGGCTTTGATGAAAAGGGACTTCACGTCCTCGTCCATGAGCGTTGCCCTTGTTCTCGCAGCCTTGAGCGCGGCGTTGAAGTCCTCGATCGGGCCATGCGGGTCCACGCCCGCAGAGATGCGGACGCCCAACATGTCCGCTTGCCCCTGGAAGGGGTCATCAATAGGGATCATCCGACGAGCGAACTCGAGCAGAACACGCTTACCGTCCCCTGGAAAGCTGGCGTGGGACGAGTCCATCCAGTCCGCTGCCGGCGAGGAGGGGTCCACCAGCAGCTCGAGTGTAGAGAATAATAAATTGTTGGCCTCCACGCGGACGGCCAAAGCAGCGTCGTCCAGCGCGAAGAGCGGAGCGAACCCGATGTCCTCAGTGACGAACGCCGTGTGCAGCGCAGAGACCATTCTCGTGAAGAGGGCCGCCGCGTGGGACTCCGCACCGGAAAACCTCCCAATCTTGCCCTCGAACAACTTGCGTTGAACGTGCTCGGAGATCTTCATGTCGAAATGTTCTCGTTGCAAGGTGCGTACCGATGCCAAAAATGTAGCCCCCGCCGAATTAGCGGGCGGTTGTGCCGCTGGTGGAGTCGCGGGTGTGTTAGCATGCCTGGCAGCAACGGAATCAAAAATCGTGTTTAATGTGCGGCGGCGATTCGCCATGCTAGCTGTAGATCTCGTAGAAGCGACCATGATGAAGAAGACTACAGGGGTGGAGTGAGGCAAGAAGACGTGAAAAAATGCGGAAGTCTCGGGCGGCCAAGAAATGTGGCGGGTCGTCGATACGGCTGCCGTGCGAGAGCAGGAATTCCGAGAAGTCGTGTGGCAGATGGCGGCCAATACGAAACGGTGTGGTGACCAACCAGAATACGTAAACCAATCCAACGTTAAATCCCGTGAAATAACGTCCTCAGGCCCACAGCTCGCCGCAAATCAACCCACAAAACTTAGGCCATACCCGCGACTGCCGGCACTTTCACGCGCGGAGCGCCTCACTCCATCCCAAGCGTCCGGCTTTAGCCAATCATCTCGGCGGTGTCGCAGTGGCTAAATAAAGCGTAAGTGGGGCCAAACCTGTCAGATATATAGTTCGGAGTGAATAAACTAGATAACTGGAAATAAACCCTGAGTTAAGGGTTTCGGGATCAGACCGGTAAAAAGTCACATTGATAAAAGAGAGATACACATAAATACTAACGGGAGTTTCCCGACTACTGGTGACGGTCACCCAGCCTACTTTAATAGGAAGTGACAAGTGACAGATTAAACTGTCGGTGTGTCACATCCAGCAGAGGACGCCAGCACGTGGAGGAAGGAGCCGAACGAACCCCCATGGCGAAGGAATGGTCGTGAAACAATTTACCACGGAAGAGATCAACTTCATTACCTCGCCACCGCCACGACTTTTGCGGTACAGTTATGTAAAGGTTGGACGTAGCATGTTCAGAGCTCTTGATCTGGACCATGATAAGGAGAGTGTGCAGCGATACATGCTTGTGAAGTTCAGAGATATCTTTGTTGGACACAAAATGGTTGACGGCATTCGCACTCCCCAATACGAAAACCAGGACTGGTGCGTGCCCCCATACCGCCCCCATTTTGGCTTAATGGGGACCACATGTTGCCCTTGTTGTATTCGTTCAGTTTATTTAGGCGATCTCCATTTTCACCCAGAATTATACTGATGCATCAGGTACGCGGAGTTGCTGGATGTCTTCAAGATGTCGATCCACGGCCACGACCTATTCATTTTGGTGAAAGTCAGGTGGTTTCCTCAAGAGGCCGCTGTCGCTGACCCCATCAGCCAGACCGTATTTCTACGTACCGACTTGCCATGGGCCACGAAGGATTCTATTATCCGAGCTGAATAAATTGAGTCCCAGGTTTGCATCGTGCCAATACAGTACCGCGGTTGCCTAAGCGGTTAGCAATCACACCCTCGAACCGCCGCCGACTGCCTATGGGAATCAGAGAGACGCCCGGTATATTGGCGGTGGTTCTGGACCGGACCGTTGACTTTGTTGGTGAAGTTGCTGACGATGAAGACGATCACGCCGCTTGAAGCATGAACCTCGAGCGTACCCACGCTGGACCTGTCGTGGACCCGCACTGGACCCGCACTGGACCCGTTTTGGACCTATCGGGGACCTTTTGCATACCTCTTTTTTTCGATGTATGATAATATTATTAGTATGCTAGCAACCGTTTCTTACCGACAAAACTTGTAACATATGTACAGTGTAAATATTTTTACGGGTCCGTGTTGGGTCCATGCGAGGTCCACGCCTCACCTTCCCCGTGCAGTCTATTTGTCACATGGACTCCACTACCTTAATAACCGCATGGACCCGCTTAATACCCACATGGACCCGCGGAATAATCGAATGGGCCCGCAAGATCAGCACACGGACCCGCTTAATAATCACATGGACCCCACTTAATTACCGCATGGACCCGCCGTAACATCGCATGTGTGGCTACTGCCCGAAGGTCCGGTCCTCCCACAAGGACCGAAGTGAATTTGGGCCATAGGCCGCGTTTTTTCGATATAGTCGGTAAATGAGTGCTTTGGGGTCATATTTAGGTGTCCGTTAATTATCTAAAAACTTATGTTGGGTGGTATACTCGGTGTAGCTATGTGATTTACGTCATTGAAAAGTGGGGGTGAAACCGCTCGAAATTAAATAAAAAGGCCGGTCCTCCCACAAGGACCGGATTATTCCAAGCTACCTACGCTCACTAAGTGGCCTTCCTGGCGCCCACTGCACATGAAATATACTGTAACATGACCTATTCGTGCCCTCTACAACGTACAACATCTTCGGAATCCATAATACTGCGGGATATATCCCTCGCAATGTCATGCACCCACAAAAAAACTGACTTGGGTGAAATTTGCCATCAAGATTTTGTAGATAGATGGAACCTCATTGCCGCGCACAAGGCAGACATTAATATGTATCGACGATGTTAAGCATTCTAAAAATCATTTGATAGGTATATATGATGACTGCAACGTGACAGGACGTAAAACGGTTAAATGCATATGTTGTCAGGCATCTAGAACTTTACACTTGGCTAGAAATACAATGATAAAATCGACCTTATAATCAGGGTTTCGGACCCAAACCCAAAAGTTACATATCTGCCAGTGTAATATGAAGTTGCCAACATGCAAAATGTGGTAAGCATGATTGGGTATAGTGTTAGGATAAAATTTTACTGCCTGACGGGATGATTCAGCTCGAAATTCAATTGGATAAAAATATTTGAGTGACATGCCATGTTTTTGAATGCCCTCCAAAGGTTGAAACTCAAAAATGATAGGGTGCATGCTACAAATGCATTGGATATCGTGAGTATATGAACATATATTGTATATGGCATATGTTCCCACTTAGTTTAGGTCCTATAGATGCTAAAACTCGGAGGATAGTCAATAGGTACCACAAAAAGATGGTTAAAAAATCCCCGCAAAGCCGGTCCTTGTGGGAGGACCGAACGCGATTTGGGTCCTCCCACAAGGACCGCCGGGCAGTAGCCATGTGGGGTCCATGCGGGGTCCACGCATCGCCTTCACCACGCAACCCGTGTCGGGTGCGCCACCCCACGGGTCCATGCGAGGTCCACACATCGCCTTCCCCGTGCACCCTGTCTCGGGTGCGCCACCCCACGGGTCCATGCGAGGTCCACGCATCGCCTTCCCCGTGGAGTGCATCTCGGGTGCTCCACCCACTAGTCCATGCGGGGTCCATGCGAGGTCCACGCATCGCCTTCACCACGCAACACATGCCGGGTGCGCCACCCCACGGGTCCATGCGAAGTCCACACATCGCCTTCTTCGCGCAGTCTATCTCGGGTGCGCCACCCCACGGGTCCATGCGAGGTCCACGCATCGCCTTCCCCGTGCAGTCCATCTTGGGTGCGCCCCCCACTGGTCCATGCTGGGTCCATGCGAGGTCCACGCATCGCCTTCACCACGCACCCCATCTCGGGTGCGCCACTCCCGGGTCCATGCGGGGTCCATGCGAGGTCCACGCATCGCCTCCCCCGTGCAGTCCATCTCGAGTGCTCCACCCATGGGTCCATGCGGGGTCCACGCGGGGTCCACGCGAGGTCCATATATGGTCCGTACGGTTGGGCGCCTATCGGAGGTTTGGTCCGTGCTGAACTTAACGGGTCCAACCTGGGTCCGAGCGATCATGTTTGGTCCAGGGTCGGTCCGGGGTTGGTCCGGGGTCGGTCCAGGGTCGGTCCATGCACCACATGCTGCCTTAAAGCATGGCCATACGGGTCCATTGGCTACTGCCCGACAGCCGACAGTCCTTGTGGGAGGACCCAAATCGCGTTCGGTCCTCCCACAAGGACCGGATTTGCGGGGATTTTTAAAACCACCCTCTTGTGGTTCCTATTGAGTACCCTCCGAGTTTTAGCATCTAAAGGACCTTAACTGAGTGGGAACGTATGTCACATGCAGCATATATTCATATACTCGATATATCCAATGCATTTGTATCATGCACCCTATCATTTTTTAGTTTCAACCTTTGGAGGGTATTAAAAAACATAGCATGCCACTCAAATATTTTTATCCAATTGAATTTCGAGCTGAATTATCCCACCAAGCCTCAAAGTTTTATCCAAACATCATACCCAATCATGCTTACCACATTTTGCATGTTGGCAACTTCGTATTGGGTGATATACACATTCAAATCGACCCTTGCACCTGTAAAAAATATTTGTGATCCAAGGGTTTTAGTGTTTTTTTAATAACGAAATGAAGTTCTAGATGCCATGTAGCATGTGCATGTGCCGTTTTACACTCCGAGACATTGCAGTTATCATATATGCCTATAAAATGATTTTTAGAATGCTTAACATAGTCGATACATACTAGTCTTTGTCTTGTGCGCGGCGGTGAGGTTCTATGTATACACACAATTTTGATTGTAAATTTCACCAAAATTGTTTTTTGGGTGGGTGCATGACATTGTGAGGGATATATACCGCCGTATTCTGGATTCCGAAGATGCTGTACATTGTAGAGGGCACGGGTATGTCATGTTAAAGTTAGTTTCGTGTGCGGTGGGCACCCGGAAGGCCACTTAGTGAGCGTAAGTGGCTTGGGAACTTCCAGTCCTTGTGGGAGGACCGGCCTTTTTATTTAATTTCGAGCGGTTTCACTCCCACTTTTCATTCACGTAATGCACATAGCTACACCGAGTATACCACCCAATACAAGTTGTTACATAAGTATTGGACACCTAAATATGACCCCAAAGCACTCATATACCAACGATATCGAAAAAACGCGGCCTATGGCCTAAAATCACTTCGGTCCTTGTGGGAGGACCGGACCTTCGGGCAGTAGCCACCATGCGAGGTCCCTCACGCCAGCGGCGAGGAATCCATGGTGAGATTTCGATGGACACATGGACCCCACATGGACCGACGAAACACCGCATGGACCCATGGTGAAATGTCGCATGGACCGAGAAATCAGTGGTACCACGTGTGGGACCCACCCCGGACCGATAGGGATTTTTGGACCAATCTAGTGGTAAAAACCCCGAAGGCTTCATCGACGGGTCCATGTGATCCATTTTTCACGGGTCCATGTGGGGTCCATGTGGTCCCTACGGGTCCATATGGGGTCCATGCGGGGTCCCTATTGGTCCCGGGACCGCATGGACCCGTCCTTATTTGGTAAGACGGGGCCGCTTCCGGCTCGGCTGTGGGGAACGATGTCGACCCCTCCGGCGACCCACATGTTCGCTCGTTGCTTGTAACCCCTGACCGTGCCTTCTTTGGTGCGCCAGAAGGTGGCGAAGCACATTCCGTCGTACGACACATGCTTTTCCGCCTCCACGGCAGCCCTGCCAGCTGGCTTCCCCCGGTTTCGCGGTTTGTGGCTACTACCCAAATTCATGGTCCTACCACAAGGACCAATGGGCAATTGCGGTTTCGATCACTAAATCGACTATTTGAGGCACAGGCAACATTTGCACATGATATTTATGAGTTAAATGAATTTTATTTCTTATAGCGGCGGCCCCCATGAGACTTTAGGTGTGTGGTGGAACGACACGCTTTAGGGGTGTAATTTCACCAAAAGCTTGAAGAAAATGGTGGTCCTATCACAAGGACCACCGTTATTTTGAGTATTAGGAGTCACATGGGGGGCTCACGGTGATGCTCATGGTTATACATCTTGAGTTTATGACCAAATAATATAACTGAATCGGTTAGTTACTTCGCACCCTCATCATCATGTCCGCTCTATTTCAGCATGGCGCATGTTCAACACAATGCAAATTCCGAATTTAGTGAATTTCGGACTTTAGAAATTGGCATTCATCCATTCTAAAATGTACACGCCAGTCGAAAAATAAGATATTTGGGTGATGTTAGACTTTCAGAAATTCGCAATACATATATACTTGAAGATTTAATGTGCCGCACACACCAACCTTGCGATATATGCCCTCCAGCAAGCAACTATGATGGCTGGCTGGTCAGCTCGCGTGACCATTGTTTTAGGGGGGAAACCAACGAGCCAATATATTAGAGGGGAAGTTAACGAGCCAACCAGTCAATATATGCATTCCAACCGGGCCTACCGCCCAAATATGATTGGGACATATGAATAGGTTCAATTTGATGGTATCCGCGCAGGTGTAGTGTTGATATATGATTGGTAAAATATTATTGAAGATGAGTCACTAATTTGCCACATTTTGAATGTTGCAAAAAATCCGTTTTGAAACATTTGCGTGTAGAGGTTTGAAATGCGTTCGTCATGGATATATGGGATGGATATAGGCCAAACCAGCGTTCAAATAAATTAATATAGGACCTATAGTAATGCTCATAAATTAAGGGGCAACGAAAAGCGGGCGTGGTGTCGCCAAGACCGCCCGAACCTGTCGCTCGCGCATGCGCGCATGTCACCTCGGTTCCATAGAAGGTGTGGCAGTGCGCGAGGCAGCTCGGCTGCTCCCATAAGATGGTGAGTAGACCGGTTTCAATAAAGTGAGACATTCACTGGGTAGGGATTCTCAAGGGCTCAAGGTCTCAAGCAGCTCAAGTAGTCAAGTAGACTAGTGACACAATAGCGGTGTCACCTGCGACCAGACCGGCCCAGTGACCAGTTCTCCTTTTGCCTACCTCATGGACCCTGCGTTGATGAAGTGGGGCGCCCGAAAGTCGCGCGTGAAGGTGACTCCCGAATTTTTCCAAAACCGCCTTATTTTTAATTCTGAAAAATCGGAATTAATTTTACCCAATATGCGTCGAAATTGGGAAAATGCCGTGGAGGTCAGAATAGGGGTGTTTCTGGGGGGTGATCGATGCCTATCGACTAACCATTATATGTCCCCAATATTCCAATTCCAAATGCTACCTGGGGACGACTTTCTGATTTTTAAAAAAATCGGCATTCAGCCCCCTCGGCATAACCCCTTAAAAATGGGCATTTGTGCTTGACGCGTGGTCGGCGTGGCAGGCTTGGTCAGGCATGACTCGACCCCCCCCCTTGTGCGATTTGACTTTATAGTCGTCATTGGTATACATCCTGCATATTCTGATTTCGTGGCAGCCGCATGTAAGCAAGATCCGTGTGGGTAGGGGGTACATTTTCGAAAAGTGTGTTCGAAATCGCAAAAAAGTGCCCCTTAATTTATGAGCATGACTATGGGCTTCTTGGGGAAATGGCGATATCGGTGGGCAAACTTGTGTGTTAAGGTCATTTGTGTTGTAGTTTGAATGCTACCCATGTGAGTTGTGCACATGGCGATATGTTGTATGCCTACCTCAGATTATGTAGATAGCCGAAATCTAGCGAGTTTTGTCCAAGGGCGTAGGGTGTAAAATTGCGCGATTTGGGGGTATGCTTTTTCAGGTGGTCCCAACGGTGTCTTCCACTCCTCTGCCTCAAGTTTCGCCGCCAACACCTCCTCCATCCACCACTCCACGACACAAGAAGCGGTGGGAGTGTGTTCTGAGGTGGGAGGCGATGAAGAAGGCTGGCGAAGCGCCCAATATATCCGCCATCGCCCGACAATTCAAGGTGAAGCGCGCCTTTGTGACCAAGTGGGTGGACTGTTACCAGAGTACTGGGGGCGTCAGTTACGGTGCTGTAGGTCGACCTAGTGGGCTTGGCACCCAGAAACTGGGGACGGTAGGCTGTAAGCGAGCTCGTGAACTTGCACAAGGCAAAGATGGTGACGAGTTGGACACCAAACGTGTGAAGAAAGCCTTACAACATGAAGGCTATCACCATGTCAGCCGACACACCGTGAGCCGGGCGTTGAGGTCATCCATGCGAGGCACGGTTATTCCAGGCATGTAGCACGGCTAGGTGGACGGGCTTGCACTATAAATTGCATAATCAATGAAAATGGCATTAAGAAGTCGCAAGAAGTTTCAAGAACATGTTAGAAGTTATAAGAAATCACCCGAAGGCAATATTTTACATTTTCGATAATTATTGTGGCCACACGGCTGCTATACAAGTCGCAGATGGGCCGCGGAGCAGGATATGCATGTCTCGTGGGCGCGTGAGATATGCAAATGATACGGTGAAGTTATTAGAAGTTGTGAGAAGTATCTAGAAGTTATTGCTAGGCATCGAGAAGTGATATTTCACATCGGGTCACATTCGCGGGGCGTTGGGGAGCTAATTTCGTCTGTAAACTGACTGCAAAACAGAAAATGCATGTCTCGTGGGCGCGTGAGATATGCAAATGATACGGTGAAGTTATTAGAAGTTGTGAGAAGTATCTAGAAGTTATTACTAGGCATCGAGAAGTGATATTTCACATCGGGTCACATTCACGGGGCGTTGGGGAGCTAATTTCGTTTGTAAACTGACTGCAAAACAGAAAATGCATGTCTCGCGGGCGCGTGAGATATGCAAATGATACGGAGAAGTTATTAGAAGTTGTGAGAAGTATCTAGAAGTTATTACTAGGCATCGAGAAGTGATATTTCACATCGGGTCACATTCACGGGGCGTTGGGGAGCTAATTTCGTCTGTAAACTGACTGCAAAACAGAAAATGCATGTCTCGTGGGCGCGTGAGATATGCAAATGATACGGTGAAGTTATTAGAAGTTGTGAGAAGTATTTAGAGGTCATACCTAGGCAATGAGAAGCGAAATTTCACATCGGGTCATATTCACGGGGTGCTGGGGAGCTAATTTCGTCTGTAAAAAGGGCTGCAAAACAGAAATTGCATATATTGCGGGTGCGTGAGATGTAGCACGTGATACGGAGAAGTTATTCGAAGTATGTACAAGTCATAACAATATACACCGCAACATAACAATATACACCGCAACATAACAATATCTACAATATATACAACTACATAACACTAGAATCTCACAGAAGTGCCAACAACCGCTCATGCTCCCTCAGGGGTAGCATGTGCACATCCCCCCTCTTAACTTTCTAGGCGAACATCACATGCTAGTACGGCTTCACACGGAATCAAGCACTTCTTGCTAGTATCTAAGGTGTATGTATCTCGCACGTTTGGATCCGCCCACTCAAAGTATCTCCCCGAAATCACCGAGTCTCCAGGAGCAAATGGCTGTCTATAGTCATCACGGCGGATCCTCCCGCCGACCTCCGTGACACCAGACAGCGCCTTCACCAAGTAGTAGGCATGTGATGCGTCCGTAGGATCCTTCTTCACCGCCATGATGCTACCACGCCGCACGGCTACACTCACACCCGCCGCATACTCCAAGGCACTGCATGAATACGACTATTATTCATGAATATGAATATGAATACCCCCAAAAATTAATATTCATACTCAAGAGTACGATTGGCATGGTGCATTCATACTCATGAATGTAAAATTTATCTATTATTCATATTCAACTCAAATTACTTAAGTAATTTGAATAATACAGTCCCCCCCCCCTCCAGCCTGCACGCCCCGTCATCCAGTAATAACTCACAGGCTCTCTTGCGACTCACTTTGTGACACTAGTGCGACAATACCCAGATGACACCCGCGCAAGTAGAAAAACCTAATTCATACCGTGTCGTCTCAGCCGACAAACGAAAAGCCATCATGGGGAGGAAGAAGTCTACAGTTGAGAACGACGAGTCAGAAGGAGGTAGCAAGGTAGGGAAGGCTGTGGCAGCGAGTGAGATCGGACTCGACACTCTTGCGTGGGACCAGAGTCAGGAGATCGAGGCGTTTCTTGCATATCCTTATGATATCAAGGAAACTATCGAACATGCGGGGATCTGCACAGGGAGCCAAGCTTTGACACTGCTCCACGACTTGAAAGAGAAATGCTGCCGCGCGGAAGCTAAACTCGAGGTGAAAGAGGTTCCTTCATCCTTGAGCCTTGCACAGCGTGAGCGTGCGTGCTGTGCTCTTGCGTGAGGGTGAGGATTTGTACAGCATGACGACGACGGCACGCTAAGATATGAAGGAGGAATTGCACACTCGTGCCTTCGAGAATCGCCCATCAAACTCTCGTCTGATCCAATGCTTCATGTCGAAGCAGCAAGATGCAAAGGAATACTTATCTCTCAATCAGTATGAGCTCGCACGAACTTTGTACTTGGCAGCACTCCGAGAGGCCGCGACATTGCCCATCTACACCCGGAGTTTAACTACCCAGCAGAGCGGGGTGGATGTTCAACGAGCTCCAAAGAAACAGAAAGTGCAAAGCCTATTCAGAGGAGCAAAAGTGTTGCCAGCTGCAGAGTCTGAGATAGTAGGTTTTGTCGGCGGAGACAACGTTATAGTAGCCTTTGATGTCGTGACCGATGAAAGGAAGCGTTGTGATAACCTGGCATTGGAACACTATGAGCGGGTTTTCCGGGAGAATGGACTGCTTAACGAGTTCCAAATGATGTGGCAGCTTCGAGAACAGTTCCCTCTGCACCTGATAGTGTTCAAGCAGACCGCTTGCCATCTTCCCCACGAGGCTAACTGTGAGCAGGTTTTTTCAAGGGCTGGGTTTCTGACTGATCCTAATATGGCACCGCACACTTTGGCAACATTGGTTCCCTGCGGTATCAACAAGGCCGCATACAATCCTCCAATCCCTGCCATAAAAAGCAAATATTTTGAACTGTATCGTGGCAAAGGTGAGGAGGAGTGAACGATACCTAGCCCTGCGCCAGAGTGCTAGCTTTGTTTGTATTTGTATGTGTGGTTCTGTTTAGAAACCCGAAACTGAACTATATATGATAGAGGAATAAGAATATGACACCTGCATAACTTGTTATGTTTGCCTCCAAAAACATTGATGGGTTACAATAATAATGGAATAGTAATATATTCCATTTGGTAATTTACCTGTTGCGCGGTAACTTATGTAATTTCACTTTGTTCAGTTATTTAGCAGTGGTTTGTTTTACTTATTGACAGTGAATGGCTTCAGATATGCAATTACAATAATTCAGGTCACATTACGACATTAGTATTAATTGATATGTGAATTGGAATATCAAAACCAATTGATATGTCGCGGTGAGACGGGATATTGCGGTGAGATGTTATGTCGCGGCGAGATGGGATATTGCGGTGAGATGTTATGTCGCGGTGAGATGGGATATTGCGGTGAGATGTTATGTCGCGGTGAGATGGGATATTGCGGTGAGATGTCATGTCGCGGTGAGATGGGATATCGCGGTGAGATGTTATGTCGCGGTGAGATGGGATATTGCGGTGAGATGTTATGATGTCGCGGTGAGATGGGATATTGCGGTGAGATGTCATGTCGCGGTGAGATGGGATATTGCGGTAAGATGTTATGTCGCGGTGAGATGCATGGGATATTGCGGTGAGATGTTATGATGTCGCGGTGAGATGGGATATTGCGGTGAGATGTTATGTCGCGGTGGGATGGGATATTGCGGTGAGATGTTATGTCGCGGTGAGATTAGGATATGTTGCAAACCAAAATTGGAGTCTAAAATTCTAATTGATATTACGACTCGCGTAGCTCGTAATATGTATGTTTACACTAAGTCATGTTTATCAACATTTCCCGAAATTATTTGAGTAATTTGAGTTGAATATGAATAAAATGAAAAATTAATATTCATACTCATGAGTACATTTTTCATGGTGCATTCATACTCATGAATGTATTTTCGGCGGTGCATTCATATTCAATTCAAAGTATTCATGCAATGCCTTGGCATACTCCTCCACCATGCCGCGAATCCTCACGGCGGCCGCGCCCGTAGCCGGCCGCAGCTCCACATCTCTCCACGCATCCACGTGGGACGTCTCCAAGCATCCCTCCGAGTCCGGAATGGAGCGCACACACTCCGCATAACAATTCACACAATAGCATGTACGCTCGCGTACCATCGACTTCCCCTCGCCCTCACCCCCCTTACAGAATGCAAGCGCTGCGTCCCACCCACCGCCTGGTATGCTGCACTAGCATTGTGATCCACCGCATGCAATCCTCCCGCCTCCTCGTGCAGTGCGTCCTCTGGTACCAAGTAAAAAAACCGTTGATTGAAGCTCGCTCTTGCCTTGGCGTAACTGCTATCCGCACGTCGGCTCAATCTCTCGCAACAGAACGCATGCAGGTCTGCAGCGCAATTGATGCGGGCATACCACTTGTCACCCTCTGATATGACCACCACCGGCGCTGCGTGCTTGACATGCGCCCCCGCCCCATCCTGCTCCCCCTTGGCATGCGCCGTCTCAAAGAAGTTCCGTTGGCAAGGTACATCTAATGACCACTCGTATTTGCTGTTCGCCACATCTGCAAACCCTGCCGCGCACTTATTTTGTCCCGCACAACCATCTGCCCACTCGTGGATAAACAAGGGCTTTGCGATCCCCCTCCCGATGAAGTAGTCTCTGATGATCAACTCCCGCATGTACTGAATGAAGCGGTGATCGTGCTTCCGGTCATCGCTCAACAAGTACACGTAATCCTTCACCAGCACTGGGTTCTCCGCGGTTGATTCCACCCCATCCACGGCCATACACGCATGTCTCCACACCACACAGACTAATATGGTCGCCTGCTTCACCACCCAATGCAGACTTTGCACTTCTCGAGGAATGTTCAATGAATGATTCTCCGAGAAGTCAAACAAGAACACCGCATGTCCCAGTGGCAAATCCCTGACGCACGTCTGAAACTGCCGCTGCTGGTGTAATGCCATGAAAGTGTGATATGCATATGGCCGCAGAAACGCGCAATCCCCGCAGCCTTCCAACTTCTTCCACGCCCATGCCTCCGGTTGCCCTGCGGTCGCGCTATTCACTAAGAAGTTCCCCTTGCACTGACAGTTTGGCGAAGCCCCCGGCTCGTGCCCCAGCAACAGCGCCTGCAACTTGGCGATCAAGGCGGCCAGCTTCGTCTTCTTCTGCACAAACCGCAGTCGCCGAATCTCCTTACCATCCTCGTCCATCTGTCCTGTGCCGCAAGTCTCATAACAAGACCACGGCACTTGCGCCTCATGCTGCACCTCACTGTCACACACTTTGAAGTTGGCCAAGCCGCCACACTTCTCGCACCTCCCTCTCAAGCACTCCATGGCATGCTTATCCCCCACCCGCGGACACAACAAGCCCTCGGCGAAAGTTGATGTCGACCTCCCCGCCTTTGCAATAGTGCAAACCATTCCCGTGTTCCCCACCGCCTTTCGCCTATGCTCAGGTGTCCTTCGAACCCGTGGGCAACATGTCGCCGAAGTGCACGCACATGGTGAATGCACCGCCTCTCGGGCCTTGTCAAAGCCCTCAAGGACCATTCTCATGTCTTCGTGGTACCTACAACAACAAGATATGTTGCCCTTCCTTCGCAGCCGCACAACATTGTGCGGCTTGCACACCCCTTGCTTCTCAAAGGAACGTTGCCCAATCTTGAGAGCGGGGTACTTGGCTTGAAACCTCCTATATATTACTAGTTGAGAGGCTTCCAACCAATGTTTGCTCACGAACTCCCTCGGTGTTCTCAAAGCACCGGTGTTGGGGTCACGTGCCAACACGACGTCCTTTTTGCAAGGACTAACTCGAGTGTTGTCCGGGTGCAACCAAAAAGCTCTAATAAGAGCACAAGTCGCCATTGTCAAGCATCGGGTAGACAATCTCCGTTCCGCAAGCATCACGCCCTCCCAAAGGCCACGACGCCCTCTCTCCGCAGTTGCCATGTGTGCCCCCTCCCTCAAGTTTGAATTTCCGACCACCCCAAGCGTTCCAACGCGTTGATGCACACCAAGCATCGTGCAAGCCGTACGCACCAAGTTATCCTCGGCCAAGTTGCTCCCAAATGCCGCAGCCGCTATCCCCCTCGTTAGACTAACGTTCGCACGTGTGTTTCGTCGTGCTAAGCGTGATAACGCGTCCCTCAAATTCGCCACAACACAATTCTTCACTGTCTCCTCGCGCCGGTCACCTAACGACACCAATGCCGCATTGCACTCCTTGTGCACCTCCGAACTCAAGCCCGCCGGAAGGGACTCGATATACGCCCTCACCGCACCCGCAATGCGGTGAGGGCTTCTCCCAAATGCCGTTCGCATCTTCTCGATCCACCAACCCTTATTCCCGCGCGTCAACTCCTCAAAACCGTCACTTACTTGCGGCAATTGACCTCTAGGACGTTCGTGCGTTTCCTCATGCCCACCTTGCAACTCGTCTGACATTTCCACATCGTCACAAACCTCCTCTGAGTGAGCGTGATTAACATCACCTTGTCCTTTTGCTGATGTCCAGGCCTCGCACAACAAATCTATCTTCCCCACCAACGTGTCAAGCGTATCCATATCATCATCTTTCAGGGGCCACACTCCAAGAGGTATAATGCGAGCGGAATCTCCAACCTCTACGAGAAGGGGTAACAAGTCTATAAGAACGGGAGGAATATCCCAATTCGGTCCCGGATTGTAGGCAGCGTCGGAGCCACACAACGCCAAGAAAACGCTCACTGCAAGCAGCGTAATGTAGAGAGTCGTACATAACACCCCAAATAGCCACGATCCTTGATCCCGCACGAGCGTGACGTTCAATAACCCTTCCCCGATATGCGTCCCTGTCACCAAACAATCTAGTAAGACATACGTAAACCCTTCCTTGACGCGAAGTCTCACAGCAGCACAATCACATGTGTATTGTACACACGTTTCGGGGTGTAGATATTCATACCGTTAAAGCTTGTGGGATTGGGGCGCCGCTTCGTGCTGCCACCCATATTCGCGCCCTCCTACAACGTTTGCTCCGATTCCAAGACATATCGCGTATGCATATCCATAGTAATATATACAAGTTTGTCTTTCTCTTCAAGCATTTTCACATACTTACTTCCACGAAATGCTTGGGCGGTTTTGTCCTCGATTCATACTGAGCTGACGTGACACGTGCATGACATTTCTCGTATGTCGGATCCGATCCCAGATCCATCGACGTACCCGAAATGCTTGGGCGGTTTTGTCCTCGATTTATACTGAGCTGACGTCACACGTGCATGCACATTTCTCGTATGTCGGATCCGATCCCAGATCCATCGACGTACCCGAAATGCTTGGGCGGTTTTGTCCTCGATTTATACTGAGCTGACGTCACACGTGCATGCACATTTCTCGTATGTCGGATCCGATCCCAGATCCATCGACGTACCCGAAATGCTTGGGCAGTTTTGTCCTCGATTTATACTGAGCTGACGTCACACGTGCATGAACATTTCTCGTATATCGGATCCGATTCCAGATCCATCGACGTACCCGAAATGCTTGGGCGGTTTTGTCCTCGATTTATACTGAGCTGACGTCACACGTGCATGAACATTTCTCGTATGTCGGATCCGATCC
>LGRX02007810.1:0-20717 GCA_001247695.2 Cymbomonas tetramitiformis
TGGCTAACAGGCACCCACTCAAACTTAGCTTCTAGATGCAGTCTCCTCACACCGGTTGTATAGCTCTTCAAGGTGGAGACTTTACAAGTCTGTGACTGAAACACATAAAACATTGCTAGGTCCTCGTCTGACACCGGCACAACCGGTCCTTCTCCGAAGGCTAGCATGAATTTGACAAACGCCCTCTGGCCGGTCGTGCGATTCTTCTTCGTGTCGTCTGCATCAGCAACACTCAGGACGAAGCTCCACCTGGCTCTCAACCATTCCTTGGGCTTTGCATACTCTGCATTGCCCCTTTGCCCCCCTCCATGGTTAGTTACAGACCAATTTTCTTCCATGCTTTCCCCTTCGGGGCTGCCACTGGGCAGGCAACCAACACCACCGGCCACCTAGTGGGGCCACAGTCCTTCCTCAACCCTCTCACCCCGTTTGGCGAAGTGAACACATCAGTGTCCACGGGGATGTACTCAAGGATTACAAACAACCCGGCCTCTACCGCTGGCACCACAAGCTCTAGCCAGAATCTCTCAGTTGGCCAGAAAGGCAGCACAAATACTGCAGAAGTTGTATTGGGTGCTGCCCGCTTCTCCCGGAGGAAATGAGTCAGAATTTCCCACAGCAAGGAAAAGGGTGGGTTGCAATACACATTCAGCCCCCTCCACTTTTTCATCAAACAAGAGTCCTCTTTGGACCACCAAAGGAAACACCGGGAGTTTCCCCCCACCTCATCACAGCATGCATCCACTGCAAAGGGCCCGAGCGGCCTAATCTTGTCCCACAACCAGTCTTTCACCATCCAATCATCCAGGTCCCTCGGGGCCTCCCTCCTTGACCACACCTTCAGCAGGTCATAAAACCTTCCCATCTGACTCCTACTCATAGCGTCAGCCAAATCATTTGCCTTCGTGGAAATCCTTTTCATTACCAACCTCACATCATGTCTGATAGTCAGCAACAAAATTTCCTTCAACAAAGGAATGAAGGTTGCCTTCCCCCACAGGTTCCTTGTCATCAACCCGGCCGCTTCATCGTCACTCCAAATGACAACCTTACACCCTCTCAACAGGTGCCCCCACTTCTTTAGGGCCCCAAAAATCACAAACAGCTCCAAATAATTGATGTGGCTCGAAGCCACATCTCTGAATGGGCTAAATGGTTGAACCCTCCATTGCCTCACCTCTTCCCACTTCACTGCAAACCATCTTCCCCCGAAGAAACCACCCATTCCCCCGTCCACTGCCTCTTCCCCTACAGCATCCACTGCAAAGAAGTCTCTCACCACCGGCCTACGGTTCAGTACTACCGCTCGACCGTTGTACTCCTCCAATACCTTGGCCAACCACATCAAGTCCCGACTGAGGTCCCTCGGCAAGGTGTCATAGAACCTCCTCATCCTACCAGCTCTCCCGATAAAATCATACCCGGACCTCGGAAACATCTTAGCCCCGTACACTACCCGTGCACAAAACATCAACTGGCCCACCAATCTTTGCACTTCCTTTACTCTCACTGTCTTCAGCACTGCCATCTCTCTACAAGCTGAGGCTACCTTCTGGACCCGACTCTCCTCAATACTCATAGTCACAATCCCCAGTCCTGAGTGGTTGGACTGCAGCCTAATTCCTAGGAAGACCAAATCCTGTCTAGGTGACTCCACCTTCTCCGGGGCCACCTCAAATCCTAAATACTCTACAAGCTCAAGCAGCATCTCAAAACCCCGCTGACACTCCTCCTCCGTGTCAGCCACCAAAATAAAATCATCAAGGTACACTACAATCCCCGGGAACCCTCTCTGCTGCAACATCATTTTCACCAGCTGAGTTATGTCGTGAAACAGTCCCGGGGCAGCTTTTACCCCGAACGGGAATCTTGTGTCAATCCTTAACACCCCTCCGAACTCGCTCGCCAGGTACTTCCACAGCGGCGCAGCAATCCCAACAAATCTGTACGCACTCTTCAAATCAATTTTGGCCATATAACTATATGGTTGCAACAGACCAAAAGCTTCTTCCACTGAGTGGAACCGCCTTTTGTCAATCTCATAGTTGTCGTTCACTGACAGCCCTACAGGTCTAGACAGGTCGTGCACAATCCGCTCTTTTACCTTTCCATCCACAACTCTCAGTACAATTCCAAGTGCAGACACACCGGGCACACTTTCTACATCTGTGCGCACCATCCTTCCTGCTTCCTCTTCCTCTTGCAGCTTCATCTCAACCTTCTCCTCGTGCTCCGGTGGCACATAATTCTCCACCCGGAAGAACTCCTCTGGCTCGGCCTGCTGCCACGCGAAGCCCGTGGCTATACCCCGAACCAGCGTCAGTGGCGACACCACTGCGCCCACCGCCTCCACATCTTGTAAATACTGGCGGTGGTCTGCCTCTAGCACTCCGTATGACGCCAGCGACACCCCCACCGCGGTAAACAAAGCCAAGAACTTCGCTGTCCAAGTCCTCTCTGGCTTACGCGCCTTCCCCCGCGCAGCCTCACCTTTCCCTCCTGCCGGTTCCCGCAATACAGGTGTAACCGGCTCCTGTACCTCCTCCAGTTCCTCCTCCTCCACGGCTAGTCATTTGTTGCATTCCGAGGACCCGTGCGCTGCCGACTTACACTTGCGGCACGCGTGGATAAATCCACAGTCCTTCCCCTTCTTACACCCCCGCGCGAGTTGAAAGAAATCACAGACACTATCCTTCCGATCACCTTTACCTTTCGAACCTTTGTCCCGGTTGTCGCGAACACCCTTCCCTCGATTGCCTTTGTCGTGAAGCAGACGCCGGCTCGCCTCACCCAGAGTCTCCAGAAACGAGTATTGAAACCGGAAACCCAACTATATGGGGTCCCACGACTTCACTCTCTCCGCAATCATGTCATCCCGAACCTTAGTGTTAAAGTCATACAGGTCCGCCCACGCATACCTGTTGTCAAGACTCACGATCCAGGAGATATAGTTCATAAAGTGCTCCCGCTCAGACTCCGGTTCAATCTTTTCAACCATTTTCATATTCTGCGCTAAGAATTGGTCTTTCGGCAGACGCGGAACTGCCACAGACTTCATCTCTCCTGATACCGGGTCAGCAATAATCTGCTTCCTCAGTTTCGCGCAAGGCAACTCCCGCAGTGCGAGGAAAGAATTTTCACCTTTTCCCGTTGCAGGCGTGTAGCCTGTCACCTTCTGCATCAAGAACGCGTCCATCCGTCGTTTCAGTTCCTCGTCCCGCGCAAGATCATCCGGTGAGATACCTGCACCTCCTTTACCATTCTTGGTCTTGTCCGCTGTCGCAACCTCTTCCCCATCCACAAACACTGCACCATCTGCCTCCTCCTCCTCTTCATTCTCATCGTCGTCCTCCCGCGCCCGCTTGTCGCTGGTACGGTTCTCTGACGCCGACTGCTGTGGCACCTCCGGGAGTTTAAAGCCCAGTTGCGCAACTAGCACCTCCACGCACTGCTCCGCTGCCTCCACCAGCGCTGCCACGAAAGCCGGTCTCTCTCTCCCCGGAGGCTTCAGAATCGCCTTCTCCGTCACCTTTCCTCTTGCGTCCCGCACCGCGGGCGTAAAGACGCTGAGCGCCACCGTATACTCCAGCATCTCCCCCGCACTCTGCACGTCTGCTGTTTCAAAGAAACGAACGCACCGATCCAACGCTGGCGCTACCGCGTCACACTTCTTTTCCACTCCACCGCTCATCGCTAGCATACGCATCACCAGTCTCAGGTCCCCGTACACCGTCTTAATCTCCGCCTCCGATCCGCTATTCACTGCGTCGTTTACTGCTGCCATTGCTTTCAAAATTCTACGAGAACTTGTTTGAAATTTTGAACTTTTTGAATTGGTAGACTCGGAGCCCGAAGTTCTCGCAGAATGAAGTGAAGTGAACTGTCGCAGCTTATTTCAAAAGCTCCGAGAGTCTCTTCATCTTCACGGGCTACGCCAAGCGACACTGAGCCTTGCATAGTGCACAACTGTGTTGCATGCTCCGCATGAACACCGATCTCGCTCAACCAATCAGAAAGCACATCTGTGTTCCAGCTCTGCCCGAACACAGATCTGACCCGACTGCCACGGTTCCCCCGTGACACCGTAGCCAATCAAACAACACAGAAGTCGACCACGCGGATTCCTCGCGGCTCTGCCTTGAGAAAATCCTCGGGGAAAAACCCGCAAAAATTTCAAATGTCCTCGTCGAGCCTCGGGCTCATTTTTTGCAAGCAGAAATTTCTCCCCCGTACTTCCAAAATAATTTCGAAATAAATTTCTCAATTATTTACACGAGGTTGCGGCCATGGCGCAGTGCAACGCGCTACCGGCAGCGGCCCACCGCAACATCGTGCCGCTGGAGCTCTCAGCCTTAGCGCAATGTGATGCGCAGCCGGCAGCAGTCGAGGGCGGCAGCGAAACGCTAGAGCTTGCCGCCAAGGCGCAATATGATGCGCAGCCGGCAGCAGCTCAGCGCAGCAGCGAGACGCAGGACCTTGCGGCCATGGCGTAGTGCAACGCGCTACCGGCAGCGGCCCACCGCATCGTGGCGCTGGAGCTCTCAGCCTTAGCGCAATGTGATGCGCAACCGGCAGCAGCTCAGCGCAGCAGCGAGACGCAGGACCTTGCGGCCATTGCGCAGTGCAATGCGCTACCGGCAGCGGCCCACCGCAACATCGTGCCGCTGGAGCTCTCAGCCTTAGCGCAATGTGATGCGCAGCCGGCAGCCGCTCAGCGCAGTAGCAGGACGCTGGAGCTTGCGGCCATGGCGCAGTGCAACGCGCTACCGGCAGCGGCCCACCGCATTGTGCCGCTGGAGCTCGCAGCCTTAGCGCAATGTGATGCGCACCCGACACCAGCTCACCGCAGCAGCGAGACGCTGGAGCTTGCGGACATGGCGTAGTGGAACGCGCTACCGGCAGCGGCCCACCGCATCGTGCCGCTGAAGCTCGCAACCTCAGTGCAATGTGATGCGCAGCCGGCAGCAACCGAGGGCGGTAGCGAGACGCTGGACAGTACGACCATGGCGCAGTGCAAGGTGCTACCGGCAGCGGCCCACCGCAACATCGTGCCACTGAAGCTCTCAGCCTTAGCGCAATGTGATGCGCAGCCGGTAGCAGCTCAGCGCAGCAGCGAGACGCTAAAGCTAGCGGCCATGGCGCGATGTGATGCGCTACCACAAGCAGCTCAGCGTAGCAGCGAGACGCTGGCGCTTGCGGCCATGGCGCAGTGCAACGCGCTACCGGCAGCGGCCCACCGCAGCATCGTGCCGCAGAAGCTCTCAGCCTTAGTGCGATGTGATGCGCAGCCGACAGCAGCTCAACGCAGCAACAAGTCGCTGGAGCTTGCGGCCATGGCGCAGTGCAAGGAGCTACCGGCAGCGGCCCACCGCATCGTGCCGCTGAAGCTCGCAGCCTTAGCGCAATGTGATGCGCAGCCGGCAGCAGTCGAGGGCGGCAGCAAAACGCTAGAGCTTGCCGACATGGCGCAATGTGATGCGCAGCCGGCAGCAGCTCAGCGCAGCAGCGAGACGCTTGAGCTTGCGGCCATGACGCAGTGCAACGCGCTACCGGCAGCGGCCTACCGCATCGTGCCGCAGGAGCTCTCAGCCTTAGCGCAATGTGATGCGCAGCCGGCAGCAGCTCACCGCAGCAGCAAGACGCTGGAGCTTGCGGCCATGGCGCAGTACAACGCGCTACCGGCAGCGGCCCACCGCATTGTGCCGCTGGAGCTCGCAGCCTTAGCGCAATGTGATGCGCAGCCGACAGCAGCTCAGCGTAGCAGCAAGACGTTGAAGTACTTCCCGGGGAGATAATTTCTGATACAGAGGTGGTGCTCACAAGCACCTTTGTTTCACAACAAACTTTGAGTACTTCTAGGGAGGTGGTTTGCAACCGGGGTTGCCGAAGAGTCTGCCCAACTGCAGGGCCTCACGGCTTCTGCAAGATCCTTCCTCCCGGGCGGGCGGGTGTGGGGAACTTTTTGAATTGGTAGACTCGGAGCCCGAAGTTCTCGCAGAATGAAGTGAAGTCAACTGTCGCAGCTTATTTCAAAAGCTCCGAGAGTCTCTTCATCTTCACGGGCTCCGCCAAGCGACACTGAGCCTTGCATAGTGCACATCTGTGTTGCATGCTCCGCATGAACACCGATCTCGCTCAACCAATCAGAAAGCACATCTGTGTTCCGGCTCTGCCCGAACACAGATCTGACCCGACTGTCACGGTCAATCAAACAACAAAGAAGTCGACCACGCGGATTCCTCGCGGCTCTGCCTTGAGAAAATCCTCGGGAAAAAACCCGCAAAAATTTCACATGTCCTCGTCGAGCCTCGGGCTCATTTTTTGCAAGCAGAAATTTCTCCCCCGTACTTCCAAAATAATATCGAAATAAATTTCTCACTTATTTACACAAGTACTTCCCGGGGAGATAATTTCTGAGACAGAGGTGGTGCTCAAGCACCTGTGTTTCACAACAAACTTTGAGTACTTCTAGGGAGGTGGTCTGCAACCGGGGTTGCCGAAGAGTCAGCCCAACTACAGGCCTCACGGCTTCTGCAAGTTCCTTCCTCCCAACCGGATGGCGCTTCAGCTACCCAAATGCCGAAGTGACTTGCTGCCAGACTTGTGCTTACTGATGCACTTCCACTTACCCTCCACTTGTCTCATTCTGGCAGCCAGCCTCTTTGGCAGCTCCAGCCTCCGTGCCTCAGTCAACTGCTCATACCTCTGGTATGCATTAGAGACCCAGTCTCCTTGCAGCCTAATCAACAGGTGGTCTACCCCGAGGTTGAAGGCCACTGTGGCCCCCCCTCTCCGAAAGCTATGTCCCGAGTACTGACTCGGGTCAAGACCGATCCTCCGGATCAGCTTCTTCACTTCCCCCACAAACACTCCGTGTGTCATGGGCACTGTCTTGCCCCTTGACTTCCACAAGAAAGCCGGGCTCTCCGGCTCTGCCCGAGTCAGCCCAAAACACTTGGCCGATGCCCGTCTCGGGCACAACATTCCACCCGTGGCCCTCATGGCCACTCTGTGTGTCCTTTCCTCAAACTGGATCACCTTTGAGAACACTAGTGTCACCCACACTGTCTCATTCATCATAACAAAATCCTTTCTCCGAAGGACCCGCCTAACATTAAAGGCATCCACTTTTCCTACACAAACATTGTCTTTCCTAAGCAAGCACAACAAAGCAGTCAACATGGCTGCCCACAAAGTCACCATGTTACAGTCAATAAAATTCATTACTTGATACATTCTTGCAAGTATAAACAGTGTAATTGCGAGCTTCTGTTTTACTTCATTTCCCAGCAGCCTCTTCAGGCCTCTCATAGTCGGAGCTACAGGAAATCGGTGGCTAACAGGCACCCACTCAAACTTAGCTTCTAGATGCAGTCTCCTCACACCGGTTGTATAGCTCTTCAAGGTGGAGACTTTACAAGTCTGTGACTGAAACACATAAAACATTGCTAGGTCCTCGTCTGACACCGGCACAACCGGTCCTTCTCCGAAGGCTAGCATGAATTTGACAAACGCCCTCTGGCCGGTCGTGCGATTCTTCTTCGTGTCGTCTGCATCAGCAACACTCAGGACGAAGCTCCACCTGGCTCTCAACCATTCCTTGGGCTTTGCATACTCTGCATTGCCCCTTTGCCCCCCTCCATGGTTAGTTACAGACCAATTTTCTTCCATGCTTTCCCCTTCGGGGCTGCCACTGGGCAGGCAACCAACACCACCGGCCACCTAGTGGGGCCACAGTCCTTCCTCAACCCTCTCACCCCGTTTGGCGAAGTGAACACATCAGTGTCCACGGGGATGTACTCAAGGATTACAAACAACCCGGCCTCTACCGCTGGCACCACAAGCTCTAGCCAGAATCTCTCAGTTGGCCAGAAAGGCAGCACAAATACTGCAGAAGTTGTATTGGGTGCTGCCCGCTTCTCCCGGAGGAAATGAGTCAGAATTTCCCACAGCAAGGAAAAGGGTGGGTTGCAATACA
The DNA here is from genome assembly GCA_001247695.2 of Cymbomonas tetramitiformis. Taxonomy (NCBI): domain Eukaryota; kingdom Viridiplantae; phylum Chlorophyta; class Pyramimonadophyceae; order Pyramimonadales; family Pyramimonadaceae; genus Cymbomonas; species Cymbomonas tetramitiformis. The sequence goes on from LGRX02007810.1 coordinate 7,979, forward strand.
CATTCAGCCCCCTCCACTTTTTCATCAAACAAGAGTCCTCTTTGGACCACCAAAGGAAACACCGGGAGTTTCCCCCCACCTCATCACAGCATGCATCCACTGCAAAGGGCCCGAGCGGCCTAATCTTGTCCCACAACCAGTCTTTCACCATCCAATCATCCAGGTCCCTCGGGGCCTCCCTCCTTGACCACACCTTCAGCAGGTCATAAAACCTTCCCATCTGACTCCTACTCATAGCGTCAGCCAAATCATTTGCCTTCGTGGAAATCCTTTTCATTACCAACCTCACATCATGTCTGATAGTCAGCAACAAAATTTCCTTCAACAAAGGAATGAAGGTTGCCTTCCCCCACAGGTTCCTTGTCATCAACCCGGCCGCTTCATCGTCACTCCAAATGACAACCTTACACCCTCTCAACAGGTGCCCCCACTTCTTTAGGGCCCCAAAAATCACAAACAGCTCCAAATAATTGATGTGGCTCGAAGCCACATCTCTGAATGGGCTAAATGGTTGAACCCTCCATTGCCTCACCTCTTCCCACTTCACTGCAAACCATCTTCCCCCGAAGAAACCACCCATTCCCCCGTCCACTGCCTCTTCCCCTACAGCATCCACTGCAAAGAAGTCTCTCACCACCGGCCTACGGTTCAGTACTACCGCTCGACCGTTGTACTCCTCCAATACCTTGGCCAACCACATCAAGTCCCGACTGAGGTCCCTCGGCAAGGTGTCATAGAACCTCCTCATCCTACCAGCTCTCCCGATAAAATCATACCCGGACCTCGGAAACATCTTAGCCCCGTACACTACCCGTGCACAAAACATCAACTGGCCCACCAATCTTTGCACTTCCTTTACTCTCACTGTCTTCAGCACTGCCATCTCTCTACAAGCTGAGGCTACCTTCTGGACCCGACTCTCCTCAATACTCATAGTCACAATCCCCAGTCCTGAGTGGTTGGACTGCAGCCTAATTCCTAGGAAGACCAAATCCTGTCTAGGTGACTCCACCTTCTCCGGGGCCACCTCAAATCCTAAATACTCTACAAGCTCAAGCAGCATCTCAAAACCCCGCTGACACTCCTCCTCCGTGTCAGCCACCAAAATAAAATCATCAAGGTACACTACAATCCCCGGGAACCCTCTCTGCTGCAACATCATTTTCACCAGCTGAGTTATGTCGTGAAACAGTCCCGGGGCAGCTTTTACCCCGAACGGGAATCTTGTGTCAATCCTTAACACCCCTCCGAACTCGCTCGCCAGGTACTTCCACAGCGGCGCAGCAATCCCAACAAATCTGTACGCACTCTTCAAATCAATTTTGGCCATATAACTATATGGTTGCAACAGACCAAAAGCTTCTTCCACTGAGTGGAACCGCCTTTTGTCAATCTCATAGTTGTCGTTCACTGACAGCCCTACAGGTCTAGACAGGTCGTGCACAATCCGCTCTTTTACCTTTCCATCCACAACTCTCAGTACAATTCCAAGTGCAGACACACCGGGCACACTTTCTACATCTGTGCGCACCATCCTTCCTGCTTCCTCTTCCTCTTGCAGCTTCATCTCAACCTTCTCCTCGTGCTCCGGTGGCACATAATTCTCCACCCGGAAGAACTCCTCTGGCTCGGCCTGCTGCCACGCGAAGCCCGTGGCTATACCCCGAACCAGCGTCAGTGGCGACACCACTGCGCCCACCGCCTCCACATCTTGTAAATACTGGCGGTGGTCTGCCTCTAGCACTCCGTATGACGCCAGCGACACCCCCACCGCGGTAAACAAAGCCAAGAACTTCGCTGTCCAAGTCCTCTCTGGCTTACGCGCCTTCCCCCGCGCAGCCTCACCTTTCCCTCCTGCCGGTTCCCGCGATACAGGTGTAACCGGCTCCTGTACCTCCTCCAGTTCCTCCTCCTCCACGGCTAGTCATTTGTTGCATTCCGAGGACCCGTGCGCTGCCGACTTACACTTGCGGCACGCGTGGATAAATCCACAGTCCTTCCCCTTCTTACACCCCCGCGCGAGTTGAAAGAAATCACAGACACTATCCTTCCGATCACCTTTACCTTTCGAACCTTTGTCCCGGTTGTCGCGAACACCCTTCCCTCGATTGCCTTTGTCGTGAAGCAGACGCCGGCTCGCCTCACCCAGAGTCTCCAGAAACGAGTATTGAAACCGGAAACCCAACTATATGGGGTCCCACGACTTCACTCTCTCCGCAATCATGTCATCCCGAACCTTAGTGTTAAAGTCATACAGGTCCGCCCACGCATACCTGTTGTCAAGACTCACGATCCAGGAGATATAGTTCATAAAGTGCTCCCGCTCAGACTCCGGTTCAATCTTTTCAACCATTTTCATATTCTGCGCTAAGAATTGGTCTTTCGGCAGACGCGGAACTGCCACAGACTTCATCTCTCCTGATACCGGGTCAGCAATAATCTGCTTCCTCAGTTTCGCGCAAGGCAACTCCCGCAGTGCGAGGAAAGAATTTTCACCTTTTCCCGTTGCAGGCGTGTAGCCTGTCACCTTCTGCATCAAGAACGCGTCCATCCGTCGTTTCAGTTCCTCGTCCCGCGCAAGATCATCCGGTGAGATACCTGCACCTCCTTTACCATTCTTGGTCTTGTCCGCTGTCGCAACCTCTTCCCCATCCTCAAACACTGCACCATCTGCCTCCTCCTCCTCTTCATTCTCATCGTCGTCCTCCCGCGCCCGCTTGTCGCTGGTACGGTTCTCTGACGCCGACTGCTGTGGCACCTCCGGGAGTTTAAAGCCCAGTTGCGCAACTAGCACCTCCACGCACTGCTCCGCTGCCTCCACCAGCGCTGCCACGAAAGCCGGTCTCTCTCTCCCCGGAGGCTTCAGAATCGCCTTCTCCGTCACCTTTCCTCTTGCGTCCCGCACCGCGGGCGTAAAGACGCTGAGCGCCACCGTATACTCCAGCATCTCCCCCGCACTCTGCACGTCTGCTGTTTCAAAGAAACGAACGCACCGATCCAACGCTGGCGCTACCGCGTCACACTTCTTTTCCACTCCACCGCTCATCGCTAGCATACGCATCACCAGTCTCAGGTCCCCGTACACCGTCTTAATCTCCGCCTCCGATCCGCTATTCACTGCGTCGTTTACTGCTGCCATTGCTTTCAAAATTCTACGAGAACTTGTTTGAAATTTTGAACTTTTTGAATTGGTAGACTCGGAGCCCGAAGTTCTCGCAGAATGAAGTGAAGTGAACTGTCGCAGCTTATTTCAAAAGCTCCGAGAGTCTCTTCATCTTCACGGGCTACGCCAAGCGACACTGAGCCTTGCATAGTGCACAACTGTGTTGCATGCTCCGCATGAACACCGATCTCGCTCAACCAATCAGAAAGCACATCTGTGTTCCAGCTCTGCCCGAACACAGATCTGACCCGACTGCCACGGTTCCCCCGTGACACCGTAGCCAATCAAACAACACAGAAGTCGACCACGCGGATTCCTCGCGGCTCTGCCTTGAGAAAATCCTCGGGGAAAAACCCGCAAAAATTTCAAATGTCCTCGTCGAGCCTCGGGCTCATTTTTTGCAAGCAGAAATTTCTCCCCCGTACTTCCAAAATAATTTCGAAATAAATTTCTCAATTATTTACACGAGCTTGCGGCCATGGCGCAGTGCAACGCGCTACCGGCAGCGGCCCACCGCAGCATCGTGCCGCTGGAGCTCTCAGCGTAAGCGCAATGTGATGCGCAGCCGGCAGCCGCCGAGGGCGGTAGCGAGACGCTGGAGCTTGCGGCCAAGGCGCAATGTGATGCGCAGCCGGCAGCAGCTCAGCGCAGCAGCGAGACGCTTGAGCTTGCGGCCATGGCGCAGTGCAACGCGCTACCGGCAACGGCCGACCGCATCGTGCCCCTGGACCTCTCAACCTTAGCGCAATGTGATGCGCAGCCGGCAGCAGCTCAGCGCAGCAGCAAGACGTTGGAGCTTGCGGCCATGGCGCAGTGCAAGGCGCTACTAGCAGCGGCCCACCGCAGCATCGTGCCGCTGGAGCTCTCAGCCTTGGCGCAATGTGATGCGCAGCCGGCAGCAGCCGAGGGCGGCAGCGAGACGCTAGAGCTTGCGGCCATGGCGCAGTGCAACGCGCTACCGGCAGCGGCCCACCGCAACATCGTGCCCTGGAGCTCTCAGCCTTAGCGCAATGTGATGCGCAGCCGGCAGCAGCTCAGCGCAGCAGCGAACGCTAGAGCTTGCGGCCATGGCGCATGTGATGCGCAGCAGCTCAGCGCAGCAGCGAGACGCTGGCGCTTGCGGCCATGGCGCAGTGCAACGCGCTACCGGCAGCGGCCCACCGCATCGTGCCGCTGGAGCTCTCAGCCTTAGCGCAATGTGATGCGCAGCCGACAGCAGCTCAGCGCAGCAGCAAGACGCTGGAGCTTGCGGCCATGGCGCAGTGCAAGGCGCTACCGGCAGCGGCCCACCGCATCGTGCCGCTGAAGCTCGCAGCCTTAGCGCAATGTGATGCGCAGCCGGCAGCAGTCGAGGGCGGCAGCAAAACGCTAGAGCTTGCCGACATGGCGCAATGTGATGCGCAGCCGGCAGCAGCTCAGCGCAGCAGCGAGACGCTTGAGCTTGCGGCCATGACGCAGTGCAACGCGCTACCGGCAGCGGCCTACCGCATCGTGCCGCAGGAGCTCTCAGCCTTAGCGCAATGTGATGCGCAGCCGGCAGCAGCTCACCGCAGCAGCAAGACGCTGGAGCTTGCGGCCATGGCGCAGTACAACGCGCTACCGGCAGCGGCCCACCGCATTGTGCCGCTGGAGCTCGCAGCCTTAGCGCAATGTGATGCGCAGCCGACAGCAGCTCAGCGTAGCAGCGAGACGCTGGAGCTTGCGGCCATGGCGCAGTGCAACGCGCTACCGGCAACGGCCCACCGCAGCATCGTGCCGCTGAAGCTCACAGCGTCAGCGCAATGTGATGCGCAGCCGGCAACAGCTGAGCGCAGCTGCGAGACGCTGGAGCTTTCGGCCATGGTGCAGTGCAACGCGCTACCGGCAGCCGCCCACCGCAGCATCGTGCCGCAGGAGCTCTCAGCCTTAGCGCAATGTGATGCGCAACCGTCAAACCGAGGGCGGTAGCGAGCCGCAGGAGCATTCGGCCATGGCGCAATGTGATGCGTTGCCGGCTGCAGCTCAGCGCAGCAGCGAGACGTTTGAGCTTGCGGCCATGGCGCAGTGCAACACGCTACCAGCAGCGGCCCACCGCATCGTGCCGCTGGAGCTCGCAGCCTTAGCGCAATGTGATGCGCAGCCGACAGCAGCTCAGCGTAGCAGCGAGATGCTGGAGCTTGCGGCCATGGCGCAGTGCAACGCGCTACCGGCAACGGCCCACCGCAGCATCGTGCCGCTGAAGCTCACAGCGTCAGCGCAATGTGATGCGCAGCCGGCAACAGCTGAGCGCAGCTGCGAGACGCTGGAGCTTTCGGCCATGGTGCAGTGCAACGCGCTACCGGCAGCCGCCCACCGCAGCATCGTGCCGCAGGAGCTCTTAGCCTTAGCGCAATGTGATGCGCAACCGTCAAACCGAGGGCGGTAGCGAGCCGCAGGAGCATTCGGCCATGGCGCAATGTGATGCGTTGCCGGCTGCAGCTCAGCGCAGCAGCGAGACGTTTGAGCTTGCGGCCATGGCGCAGTGCAACACGCTACCAGCAGCGGCCCACCGCATCGTGCCGCTGGAGCTCTCAGCCTTAGCGCAATGTGATGCGCAACCGACAGCAGCTCAGCGCAGCAGCAAGACGCTGAAGTACTTCCCGGGGAGATAATTTCTGATACAGAGGTGGTGCTCACAAGCACCTTTGTTTCACAACAAACTTTGAGTACTTCTAGGGAGGTGGTTTGCAACCGGGGTTGCCGAAGAGTCTGCCCAACTGCAGGGCCTCACGGCTTCTGCAAGATCCTTCCTCCCGGGCGGGCGGGTGTGGGGAACTTTTTGAATTGGTAGACTCGGAGCCCGAAGTTCTCGCAGAATGAAGTGAAGTCAACTGTCGCAGCTTATTTCAAAAGCTCCGAGAGTCTCTTCATCTTCACGGGCTCCGCCAAGCGACACTGAGCCTTGCATAGTGCACATCTGCGTTGCATGCTCCGCATGAACACCGATCTCGCTCAACCAATCAGAAAGCACATCTGTGTTCCGGCTCTGCCCGAACACAGATCTGACCCGACTGTCACGGTCAATCAAACAACAAAGAAGTCGACCACGCGGATTCCTCGCGGCTCTGCCTTGAGAAAATCCTCGGGAAAAAACCCGCAAAAATTTCACATGTCCTCGTCGAGCCTCGGGCTCATTTTTTGCAAGCAGAAATTTCTCCCCCGTACTTCCAAAATAATATCGAAATAAATTTCTCACTTATTTACACAAGTACTTCCCGGGGAGATAATTTCTGAGACAGAGGTGGTGCTCAAGCACCTGTGTTTCACAACAAACTTTGAGTACTTCTAGGGAGGTGGTCTGCAACCGGGGTTGCCGAAGAGTCAGCCCAACTACAGGCCTCACGGCTTCTGCAAGTTCCTTCCTCCCAACCGGTTGGCGCTTCAGCTACCCAAATGCCGAAGTGACTTGCTGCCAGACTTGTGCTTACTGATGCACTTCCACTTACCCTCCACTTGTCTCATTCTGGCAGCCAGCCTCTTTGGCAGCTCCAGCCTCCGTGCCTCAGTCAACTGCTCATACCTCTGGTATGCATTAGAGACCCAGTCTCCTTGCAGCTTAATCAACAGGTGGTCTACCCCGAGGTTGAAGGCCACTGTGGCCCCCCCTCTCCGAAAGCTATGTCCCGAGTACTGACTCGGGTCAAGACCGATCCTCCGGATCAGCTTCTTCACTTCCCCCACAAACACTCCGTGTGTCATGGGCACTGTCTTGCCCCTTGACTTCCACAAGAAAGCCGGGCTCTCCGGCTCTGCCCGAGTCAGCCCAAAACACTTGGCCGATGCCCGTCTCGGGCACAACATTCCACCCGTGGCCCTCATGGCCACTCTGTGTGTCCTTTCCTCAAACTGGATCACCTTTGAGAACACTAGTGTCACCCACACTGTCTCATTCATCATAACAAAATCCTTTCTCCGAAGGACCCGCCTAACATTAAAGGCATCCACTTTTCCTACACAAACATTGTCTTTCCTAAGCAAGCACAACAAAGCAGTCAACATGGCTGCCCACAAAGTCACCATGTTACAGTCAATAAAATTCATTACTTGATACATTCTTGCAAGTATAAACAGTGTAATTGCGAGCTTCTGTTTTACTTCATTTCCCAGCAGCCTCTTCAGGCCTCTCATAGTCGGAGCTACAGGAAATCGGTGGCTAACAGGCACCCACTCAAACTTAGCTTCTAGATGCAGTCTCCTCACACCGGTTGTATAGCTCTTCAAGGTGGAGACTTTACAAGTCTGTGACTGAAACACATAAAACATTGCTAGGTCCTCGTCTGACACCGGCACAACCGGTCCTTCTCCGAAGGCTAGCATGAATTTGACAAACGCCCTCTGGCCGGTCGTGCGATTCTTCTTCGTGTCGTCTGCATCAGCAACACTCAGGACGAAGCTCCACCTGGCTCTCAACCATTCCTTGGGCTTTGCATACTCTGCATTGCCCCTTTGCCCCCCTCCATGGTTAGTTACAGACCAATTTTCTTCCATGCTTTCCCCTTCGGGGCTGCCACTGGGCAGGCAACCAACACCACCGGCCACCTAGTGGGGCCACAGTCCTTCCTCAACCCTCTCACCCCGTTTGGCGAAGTGAACACATCAGTGTCCACGGGGATGTACTCAAGGATTACAAACAACCCGGCCTCTACCGCTGGCACCACAAGCTCTAGCCAGAATCTCTCAGTTGGCCAGAAAGGCAGCACAAATACTGCAGAAGTTGTATTGGGTGCTGCCCGCTTCTCCCGGAGGAAATGAGTCAGAATTTCCCACAGCAAGGAAAAGGGTGGGTTGCAATACACATTCAGCCCCCTCCACTTTTTCATCAAACAAGAGTCCTCTTTGGACCACCAAAGGAAACACCGGGAGTTTCCCCCCACCTCATCACAGCATGCATCCACTGCAAAGGGCCCGAGCGGCCTAATCTTGTCCCACAACCAGTCTTTCACCATCCAATCATCCAGGTCCCTCGGGGCCTCCCTCCTTGACCACACCTTCAGCAGGTCATAAAACCTTCCCATCTGACTCCTACTCATAGCGTCAGCCAAATCATTTGCCTTCGTGGAAATCCTTTTCATTACCAACCTCACATCATGTCTGATAGTCAGCAACAAAATTTCCTTCAACAAAGGAATGAAGGTTGCCTTCCCCCACAGGTTCCTTGTCATCAACCCGGCCGCTTCATCGTCACTCCAAATGACAACCTTACACCCTCTCAACAGGTGCCCCCACTTCTTTAGGGCCCCAAAAATCACAAACAGCTCCAAATAATTGATGTGGCTCGAAGCCACATCTCTGAATGGGCTAAATGGTTGAACCCTCCATTGCCTCACCTCTTCCCACTTCACTGCAAACCATCTTCCCCCGAAGAAACCACCCATTCCCCCGTCCACTGCCTCTTCCCCTACAGCATCCACTGCAAAGAAGTCTCTCACCACCGGCCTACGGTTCAGTACTACCGCTCGACCGTTGTACTCCTCCAATACCTTGGCCAACCACATCAAGTCCCGACTGAGGTCCCTCGGCAAGGTGTCATAGAACCTCCTCATCCTACCAGCTCTCCCGATAAAATCATACCCGGACCTCGGAAACATCTTAGCCCCGTACACTACCCGTGCACAAAACATCAACTGGCCCACCAATCTTTGCACTTCCTTTACTCTCACTGTCTTCAGCACTGCCATCTCTCTACAAGCTGAGGCTACCTTCTGGACCCGACTCTCCTCAATACTCATAGTCACAATCCCCAGTCCTGAGTGGTTGGACTGCAGCCTAATTCCTAGGAAGACCAAATCCTGTCTAGGTGACTCCACCTTCTCCGGGGCCACCTCAAATCCTAAATACTCTACAAGCTCAAGCAGCATCTCAAAACCCCGCTGACACTCCTCCTCCATGTCAGCCACCAAAATAAAATCATCAAGGTACACTACAATCCCCGGGAACCCTCTCTGCTGCAACATCATTTTCACCAGCTGAGTTATGTCGTGAAACAGTCCCGGGGCAGCTTTCACCCCGAACGGGAACCTTGTGTCAATCCTTAACACCCCTCCGAACTCGCTCGCCAGGTACTTCCACAGCGGCGCAGCAATCCCAACAAATCTGTACGCACTCTTCAAATCAATTTTGGCCATATAACTATATGGTTGCAACAGACCAAAAGCTTGTTCCACTGAGTGGAACCGCCTTTTGTCAATCTCATAGTTGTCGTTCACTGTCAGCCCTACAGGTCTAGACAGGTCGTGCACAATCCGCTCTTTTACCTTTCCATCCACAACTCTCAGTACAATTCCAAGTGCAGACACACCGGGCACACTTTCTACATCTGTGCGCACCATCCTTCCTGCTTCCTCTTCCTCTTGCAGCTTCATCTCAACCTTCTCCTCGTGCTCCGGTGGCACATAATTCTCCACCCGGAAGAACTCCTCTGGCTCGGCCTGCTGCCACGCGAAGCCCGTGGCTATACCCCGAACCAGCGTCAGTGGCGACACCACTGCGCCCACCGCCTCCACATCTTGTAAATACTGGCGGTGGTCTCCTCTGGCACTCCGTATGACGCCAGCGACACCCCCACCGCGGTAAACAAAGCCAAGAACTTCGCTGTCCAAGTCCTCTCTGGCTTACGCGCCTTCCCCCGCGCAGCCTCACCTTTCCCTCCTGCCGGTTCCCGCGATACAGGTGTAACCGGCTCCTGTACCTCCTCCAGTTCCTCCTCCTCCACGGCTAGTCATTTGTTGCATTCCGAGGACCCGTGCGCTGCCGACTTACACTTGCGGCACGCGTGGATAAATCCACAGTCCTTCCCCTTCTTACACCCCCGCGCGAGTTGAAAGAAATCACAGACACTATCCTTCCGATCACCTTTACCTTTCGAACCTTTGTCCCGGTTGTCGCGAACACCCTTCCCTCGATTGCCTTTGTCGTGAAGCAGACGCCGGCTCGCCTCACCCAGAGTCTCCAGAAACGAGTATTGAAACCGGAAACCCAACTATATGGGGTCCCACGACTTCACTCTCTCCGCAATCATGTCATCCCGAACCTTAGTGTTAAAGTCATACAGGTCCGCCCACGCATACCTGTTGTCAAGACTCACGATCCAGGAGATATAGTTCATAAAGTGCTCCCGCTCAGACTCCGGTTCAATCTTTTCAACCATTTTCATATTCTGCGCTAAGAATTGGTCTTTCGGCAGACGCGGAACTGCCACAAACTTCATCTCTCCTGATACCGGGTCAGCAATAATCTGCTTCCTCAGTTTCGCGCAAGGCAACTCCCGCAGTGCGAGGAAAGAATTTTCACCTTTTCCCGTTGCAGGCGTGTAGCCTGTCACCTTCTGCATCAAGAACGCGTCCATCCGTCGTTTCAGTTCCTCGTCCCGCGCAAGATCATCCGGTGAGATACCTGCACCTCCTTTACCTTTCTTGGTCTTGTCCGCTGTCGCAACCTCTTCCCCATCCTCAAACACTGCACCATCTGCCTCCTCCTCCTCTTCATTCTCATCGTCGTCCTCCCGCGCCCGCTTGTCGCTGGTACGGTTCTCTGACGCCGACTGCTGTGGCACCTCCGGGAGTTTAAAGCCCAGTTGCGCAACTAGCACCTCCACGCACTGCTCCGCTGCCTCCACCAGCGCTGCCACGAAAGCCGGTCTCTCTCTCCCCGGAGGCTTCAGAATCGCCTTCTCCGTCACCTTTCCTCTTGCGTCCCGCACCGCGGGCGTAAAGACGCTGAGCGCCACCGTATACTCCAGCATCTCCCCCGCACTCTGCACGTCTGCTGTTTCAAAGAAACGAACGCACCGATCCAACGCTGGCGCTACCGCGTCACACTTCTTTTCCACTCCACCGCTCATCGCTAGCATACGCATCACCAGTCTCAGGTCCCCGTACACCGTCTTAATCTCCGCCTCCGATCCGCTATTCACTGCGTCGTTTACTGCTGCCATTGCTTTCAAAATTCTACGAGAACTTGTTTGAAATTTTGAACTTTTTGAATTGGTAGACTCGGAGCCCGAAGTTCTCGCAGAATGAAGTGAAGTGAACTGTCGCAGCTTATTTCAAAAGCTCCGAGAGTCTCTTCATCTTCACGGGCTACGCCAAGCGACACTGAGCCTTGCATAGTGCACAACTGTGTTGCATGCTCCGCATGAACACCGATCTCGCTCAACCAATCAGAAAGCACATCTGTGTTCCAGCTCTGCCCGAACACAGATCTGACCCGACTGTCACGGTTCCCATGTGACACCGTAGCCAATCAAACAACACAGAAGTCGACAACGCGGATTCCTCGCGGCTCTGCCTTGAGAAAATCCTCGGGGAAAAACCCGCAAAAATTTCAAATGTCCTCGTCGAGCCTCGGGCTCATTTTTTGCAAGCAGAAATTTCTCCCCCGTACTTCCAAAATAATTTCGAAATAAATTTCTCAATTATTTACACGAGGTTGCGGCCATGGCGCAGTGCAACGCGCTACCGGCAGCGGCCCACCGCAACATCGTGCCGCTGGAGCTCTCAGCCTTAGCGCAATGTGATGCGCAGCCGGCAGCAGTCGAGGGCGGCAGCGAAACGCTAGAGCTTGCCGCCAAGGCGCAATATGATGCGCAGCCGGCAGCAGCTCAGCGCAGCAGCGAGACGCAGGACCTTGCGGCCATGGCGCAGTGCAACGCGCTACCGGCAGCGGCCCACCGCATCGTGGCGCTGGAGCTCTCAGCCTTAGCGCAATGTGATGCGCAACCGGCAGCAGCTCAGCGCAGCAGCGAGACGCAGGACCTTGCGGCCATTGCGCAGTGCAATGCGCTACCGGCAGCGGCTCACCGCAACATCGTGCCGCTGGAGCTCTCAGCCTTAGCGCAATGTGATGCGCAGCCGGCAGCAGCTCAGCGCAGTAACAGGACGCTGGAGCTTGCGGCCATGGCGCAGTGCAACGCGCTACCGGCAGCGGCCCACCGCATTGTGCCGCTGGAGCTCGCAGCCTTAGCGCAATGTGATGCGCACCCGACACCAGCTCACCGCAGCAGCGAGACGCTGGAGCTTGCGGACATGGCGTAGTGGAACGCGCTACCGGCAGCGGCCCACCGCATCGTGCCGCTGAAGCTCGCAACCTCAGTGCAATGTGATGCGCAGCCGGCAGCAACCGAGGGCGGTAGCGAGACGCTGGACCGTACGACCATGGCGCAGTGCAAGGTGCTACCGGCAGCGGCCCACCGCAACATCGTGCCACTGAAGCTCTCAGACTTAGCGCAATGTGATGCGCAGCCGGTAGCAGCTCAGCGCAGCAGCGAGACGCTGGAGCTTGCGGCCATGGCGCGATGTGATGCGCTACCACAAGCAGCTCAGCGTAGCAGCGAGACGCTGGCGCTTGCGGCCATGGCGCAGTGCAAGGAGCTACCGGCAGCGGCCCACCGCATCGTGCCGCTGAAGCTCGCAGCCTTAGCGCAATGTGATGCGCAGCCGGCAGCAGTCGAGGGCGGCAGCAAAACGCTAGAGCTTGCCGACATGGCGCAATGTGATGCGCAGCCGGCAGCAGCTCAGCGCAGCATCGAGACGCTTGAGCTTGCGGCCATGACGCAGTGCA
>LGRX02007812.1:0-48838 GCA_001247695.2 Cymbomonas tetramitiformis
TCCCGGCTCCCCGCGGGCCTTCGGGCCGCAATTTCCCTCCCTTCCCCCTTTCTCCCGGCTCCCCACGGGCCTTCGGCCCACCGAATTTTCCTCCTCCCTCACCCTTTATCCCAACTCCCCACGGGCCTTCGGCCCACCGTCTGTCAGCGTCTGCAAAAATAGAGACAAAGCCAACCAAAGAAATTTCTGAAAGTGGTAAAAAAATTAAGTTTTTTTTAACCAAAATTCCGAAAATTTTCGAAACCCCCAAAAGGCATGAAATTCATAAAAAACATAAAAAAATCGTTGGGGTTCATGGATGAACCCCAAAAAATACATTTCATGAAATCAGGCGTAAAAGGTATAAATTTGCTATCGATTCTCGGAAATCTTTTTGAAGCTCAAATATGCGGCAAATATTGTACAAGTTTAATTTAAAATTTATGTTGTCCTAGTACAAAAATCCCCAAAAATCTTCCTTAATTCAGGCTGAAAAAGATGATTTTTTTGGTAAAATTTAGGAATATTTCTTAAACCCTAAAACTGCCGGAAAATCAAATAAAATTACATTGAACTCGGGAAAATCTTAAACCCTAAATTCGGTAAAATTTTCTATTTTTTTAGGGCCTCCCATTGTAAAACTCCCCAACTCCCAAAACTCCCAAACTCCCCAAATGTGTAGAATGGGTGGGGTCGAGTACATATTTGTCAAGGCGGCTTGGCTGCAGAAGCCGACAAAAGCGAAGATCGCCATGTATAACCGGACGAACTCCATAGTTGGCCCGGACAGCGTCACGGGCTGTTTCTTTTGCGATGACCCCGAGAACCCTGACACCGTCTTCGATACCAGAGAGCCATTCATGCTCGCAGATCAGATCGCGTCGCAAGTAGTAATTGTGAAGCATCCTTGCATGCAAACTGCGGTGGTTCTTGACCCTCGAGCAGATTTCTTCGAGCAGAATGTCCAGGATGAAAATCCTAGCGAGGACGAGCTTGCTTAGTACTTAGGCCTGCAGTACGACATGGCATTTGTGTAGTGTAAATAGATAGCATCAGTTTGTGTATATACAATCATAAACAAGGGTAAGTATGGCCCTACCTATCATGTATCTATACCCAAGTACAGGGTAAGTATGGCCATGTTTATACATAAACAAGGGTAAGTAGGGCCCTACCTATCATGTATCTATACTCAAGCACTAGTCAGGTAAGGCCATGTTTATACATAAACAAGGGTATGTAGGGCCCTACCTATCATGTATCTATACTCAAGTACAAGGTAAATATGGCCATGTCTATACATAAACAAGGGTAAGTAGGGCCTTAATTTAGTAAGGACTATTTTACTCATTTAGTAAGGACTAAATAAGCGTAATAGCCCAAAAAAAACAGATTCCAAAAATATTTTTTTCCAATGTTTTCAAGTACAGCCCAGGTACAGCCCAGGTACAGCCCAGGTACAGGGTAGGTATTGCCCCCTACTTACCCCTTACCTACCCAATGCCCATACTGACCTAACTTTGAGGTGCTGTAACAGGAAGTGTAAAATGTTTTTTCAGTTAAATCTTTGGAGACTGTCCATAGTAAGGACTAAATAAGCGTAATAGCCCCCAAAAAACAGATTCCAAAAATATATTTTCCCAATGTTTTCAAGTACAGCCCAGGTACAGCCCAGGTACAGCCCAGGTACAGGGTAGGTATTGCCCCCTACTTACCCCTTACCTACCCAATGCCCATACTGACCTAACTTTGAGGTGCTGTAACAGGAAGTGTAAAATGTTTTTTCAGTTAAATCTTTGGAGACTGTCCATAGTAAGGACTAAATAAGCGTAATAGCCCCCAAAAAACAGATTCCAAAAATATTTTTTCCAATGTTTTCAAGTACAGCCCAGGTACAGCCCCAAGTACAGGGCAGGTACCGAGTAGCACAACTTTGAGGCCTCAAAAAGTGAGGTTACCAAAGCCATTCCACCCAAAACTTCGCTCCATATGTCTTACATCGACCCAAACCATCGATATCAACAATAAAAAACAAACTATCGGAAACTTCATTTCACCCGATTTTGGCTGGTTTTGCCATTTTACTGCCGACATTGCCCAAGTAGGGCCCTACTTGGCTCGAAACACAAGGTAAACACAAGGTAAACACAAGGTTCTAAATTTGTAGGGTAGATCACCAGGAACATGTTATATGGTGATTAGAAGGGCAGGGGAAGGATATGCCACGGGGTATGATGCGATTCGGGTCAGGTGGTAAGCGAGCGGAATTCCTCGGAAAGGTAGGAACGTTAGTATGTCGCTAGCATGTCCTTAGGACGCCGATAGCACGTCAGCGTTAGCATGTCATTATCACACATCAGACATGCTAAAGGCATGCTAACGCCACTGCGCCTTAAGCATGTGTTCGCGCCAACTTGAGGGATAGTGAGTGGTGAGGCATGTGGGGGTGCGTAGATCACCAGGAACATGTTATATGGTGATTAGAAGGGCAGGGGAAGGATATGCCACGGAGTATGATGCGATTCGGGTCAGGTGGTAAGCGAGCGGAATTCCTCGGAAAGGTAGGGACGTTAGTATGTCGCTAGCATGTCCTTAGGACGCCGATAGCACGTCAGCGTTAGCATGTCATTATCACACATTTAACATTCTAATGTCATCATATGCACTCAAAGAAGTCGGCCGTTGGGTCGAGAATAACGGCGGTCTCCATGCACGGATGTGGCACAATAACAACTTGTTGTTCTACTCGATTGGGTACTAGGCGCTGTCGATCACAAATATGCGATCTCCACTAGGCGTCGATCTTTTTGGACAGCACGGTTACTTACCATGCGATGTTAACATGGATATCGCCATTACATCATATGACCGCAGGATCATGTGCGCGACAGTGCTTCGCTTTTTGCTTCCCAGCATGCCATGCCATAACGCGTGGGTGGCGTCGTGGTACATACACGCGACTGCAGTGGCACTGTCATCGTCAGCGTCCGGCGATCGTGAGATGGAACATTCGACTGTATCGCCCGTTGGGATTCGAGCTTTGCTGCTGCTGCTGCTGCTGCTGCTGCTGCTGCTGCTGATTGACTAAGTAAGTAAGGTAATTTACTTCATGCCAAGACGATAAAGGTCAGAGGTATATGAATGGCTCCTTGTGCTCACGAGGCTGCTGGGTCAACGTGCGGGTTGAAGGTGTAGACCGTCCTAGTCAATAAATCATCCGGGCCGAGAATGGAGTTTCGTAGACGGTAGGCCTTGATCTGTTTCTCGGTCGGCTTTGCAAGCCAATCGCACTTGAGTAAGGTGTACAACTCTCCAGCAATCTCCACTCGCAGTATTTTGGTAATGCGGCCGTGCCTGCATTTCGCCAAGCCCACGATTGTGAAAATCACCATTGCTGGTCCAAATGCCCTTAATATGCGATTAGCATGGTATCCTTGTGCTAATCACATGCTACCGAAACACTAAAGACATCATAACTGCACGATACATTGTCGTTGCTTCCTCACCTGTCGATTTCATCGGTTTTTGGCTCACCCTTCTCGTTGAAGATTACGTTCCCATCACTGTCCATTTCCTCATTCACGAAGAACGTACGAAAATAGCTATGCACGGTGCACTTATTCCAATCGGTCGTAGCCGTGCGGTAATGGGCGTCGCCGATCTTAATGTGCGCGAAACTATAGCAAACCGGTGCCGGCCCCGCCATGAGCAACATCTCGTCCTTTGTGATCTTTCGGCCCAGCCATTCTGTCGGATCCGCATATGCTCCAAATACGGGTTCGCGTATGTGCTCAGGCTTACCCTCCTTTGTACAAACCGCGAGCCTGTGTTTTTTTGTTTCGCGACCGCATCTTGGCATTCCATCTGTGCACAGTCATATATCGCCGTTAGTATGCTAAAGGCGTACTAGCGACGTAATAGCGGCGTCAGAACGTACAGGGCCAACAACTGCTCAGGAAATGATGGGATCACCTGCGCGCGTCCTCCGCATACTTCTCCCATCACTCCACCAGGTCTCCATACGCCGGAATGTGAGTGCGCATCCAAACCTTAATGTGTTGGATTTCATCATCTCGCAAGACCACCCGCTTCCCCCTAGCCGATACCTCAACCGCAATCGCCCCGCGGCTCCCCATGGTCACGGCCGCCGGCACCCGGGTGGAGACGCCTGCCGTAATGAAAGTGATTATCCCACGCACCAGACGCAACAGCTTCACGCGACTGAAGTAATTCATTATGGCTGGAACGGGCATGGAGTTGCTCCTCGCTAGGGATTTGATGTGGCCGTTCAAGGACTCAAAGGCGTACATCCACACTTCCCGCATTGGACCGTACTTCTCAAGTTGCGTGACCATGTGAGAAAACATGTGAGTGTTAATAACACACCACATATACGCTGGTCCGGTCGCCTCCAAGTCCTTGAAAAATAGCTCTATTTCTCGTGCAAGTAGCCCCATATCCTGCACATAGCAGTATGTTAGGACGCCCATATATTGTGCTTAACGTGCTAACGGCATCATGCGTACCTACTAACGACATGCTAACAGATTACCTGAGGCCGCACTTGTTTCGTCGTCAGCTCCCGCACGATCATGGTCATTCGGCCCACTATCTTCGCCAATGGATTGGCGGGCTGCCCGTAATCTCGTGGCCAAGCGCAGACTGTCGCCATGGTACCGTTCTGCACGAGCTTCAAACCGTCATGAGCCCGAATGTGCTTGGCGGCTTTCTTATCGGCGGTAGTTTGTAGCAATCGTAAGTGACCACGCCCCCATCCCTCCGTCGCCCTGATGCTCCGCAAAAACAAGCGCGCGGTCTCCAAACATCGCTTCGTGGTGGACGGTTTGTTAGGGCGGGGTGGAATCGCGAAAGGTCCATGCGTCATCTTGTACACCAAAACCTCCGCCCCTGCGGCACAATAAAAAAAACATGAAAATACTGTTAGCATGCGTTTAGGCTGTCGGTAATATTGCCATAACAACCTAACGCAACCCTATGAACATGCTAACACGCGAATAGTTGCCTACCTTTACTATTCTTCACCTTGGTTGTGGCATGCCACGTGGGGTGGACACCATCCTCTCTCGCTTGCTGGCGGACGGCGTCGGTGAAGTCGACCCCGAGCAATGATGCGGCAATCCTGTTCGCTAAGTTCATGATGTCATGCATGCCATCCAGGATGAAATCACGGTAGAGCTTGAAGTAAACCAACCGAATAAACACGCTCAAGAACTTCACGCCCGTCTTTCTCATGCTCTCCTCCAAGGTCGCGCCCGAAAGTTCTGGGTCTCCACTATCCCGTAGATCTTCGTGCCTTGCGCCATGACGCATGTACTCGGCGTCCGTGCGCAACGGTTGAGTGCCTAAGCCGAAGTGAGAACAAAGAAATCGTCAAACATACGTCCAGAATGCATTCATGATACGGATAGCATGCCTTTAGCATGTTCATACGATACCGATAGTATGCTAAGAACGTGCTACATACATACCTGGTGGATCTTGCTTGCTGACCATGTACACCATCTTGTGCAAGCATGTTGCGAATGTCCCCCGGATCTTGCATACTAGGCACCCAGCGTACGAACCGACGTCCATGACTTGTGCGGCATCAACCGCTCCCTTATAGTCCATGAGTATGGCAAAGAGCATGACCTTCAACCGCACGTGCTCGTCGGTGTATGAGTCCCAACACACAAAGCCTTCGTCCCACAACTCCACGAGCTCATCCACCAGCTTGCCATACAGTAATTGGGAGTTCGCAGGGTGCTGTCCTTCAATGATTCCGTATACCTCCATGTTCTCATACTTGGTGCGAAGCTCCGGAGGTAGGTTCAAGATTTGAAAGTAGATAGGGAACACCCCCTTTTTGTTTTGCCACAAAGCCGCCCCATCCGCACTCAACAGAATGCTCACGTTCCTGGCCTCCTTGAAAAAATCGACGTGTCGCACGTTCTTCCGCTCCTGCCATTCCTTACCATCTGATGAAGGCATAGAACACGTGTAAATGAGTTAGACATGCTAAACACACGCTAACGACAGGCGTAAGACGTCATTTACATGCTAACCACGTGATAACGGGGTACTGTGTGGAAGACTTACCCCAGATAGTGCGCACCGATCCGTCCGCCGGTGGAACGTGCCTGGAGTGAGCGAGCATCATCTCCGCGGTGTATGGATTTGCGTACACACGTCTCAGCAAGTCCGCAACATTCCACCAAAAGAATTGTGATCGCGCTTTCTTGCCCTTCCCCGCGTCCACTTCCCCCATCTCGCCCAATGCCTCCCACCGGGGCTCATTGCACTTCGGGCACACGTCGGCGGTGGCGTACTCTCCCTCGAAGAACACGCATCCTTTCACACATAAGTCAACCCTGTTGCAGGGGGCGTCGAACACTTCGAACTGTTTCCATGCGGCGTTGAAGTTCGTTGGAAAGGTTCCCAAATGTTTTCCGAAATGTTCATGAATGATGGCGAGGAGCTTGTCAAACGAGTCTCGCGACATCTTGCCTTCGGTGTTCCATTCCAAGAGGTCGAGAAGCATCTTGAAGGAGTTAATCGGTGGGTGGTGCGGGTCTGCCACGGGGTTCGCGTCCATCTCCTGCGTGTGGTCACCATCGAACGCCGTGATCATTATATAACAATCGGTGTCATAGTGCGTCCCTAGCACACTTGGATCATGCTAAAGGCATACTGTCTGTATGCTATCAGCATGCCAACACATATGTGCTCACCTCTTGATGCCCGGCCATCAACCTCTTGATCCCTGCGATCAACTCGGCCGTCGCTGTTCTCATGCCGTCCATGATCGCATCGTCTGCATCCATCCGATCGTCGTCGCCTTTCATAGATCCGACTTCGCCAATGTAATCACCCTCATGGTGCCCTTCAAGCAGCCAAGCACGAGTTCACGTCGAAAATTATGAATAAAACTGCGGGCAAAGGCGTGCTTCGAGCACACGCATGGCAAAAAGGCATGGGTCAGGTGTCCAGACCCGAGCTGGCGCGTCGCCAACCATGAACTCCCACAACCTGTCATACAGGCCCGTCGGGGAATTCACCGCTGCCAACGCCCGCATGGGTCGAATTCACAAAGACAAACATAATACAAACTGAGGGGAAAACACGCGTTCGGCTGCAATGTTGTCAAAAAGGTGCAGTCAGGTGTCTGGACTCAAGCTGGCGCGCCGTCAGCCGTGAATTCCCCCAACCTGTCACACAGGTCCGTTTGGGGAATTCAACGTTGCCACAGCCTGCGCAGGTCGATTTCACAAAGGTAAATATCATACAAACTGTGGGGAAAACATGGGTTCGGCTACAACCTCGTCAAACAGCAAAAGTCAGGTGGCACGGCTCGAGTTAGCGCGGCTACGGTTGTGCATTCCCAAACGCCGGTCACATACGCCGGTTTGAGCATATTCAGCGAGCAAGCCCTGCGGGGTTCGAATTCGCAAAGCAAATGGGGCAAAATATGGCGCAAAAAGGCCGGTCGCATCGTGCACACGCGTGAATGCTGCTGAGAGTGCCTGTAACGGTTCGCCGTCGCGGGTGTGAATTTATGATAAACGCAGCTTCGGGCTATCTCGTCGCTACGCGCTCAACGGGGAAAATGCCCCTCTGTGAGAATTCGCGAGCGTGTTCTGAATTCGCGAACGTTTTCGGACAGCTGCGGATCTCCAGCGCTGCGGAACGGCGACATGCGTTTCTACTGCTGTGCCACGTAAAACATGCCAGGCGGCAACGCGCTTCTGCCGCGCCGGCTCGTAGATTCGCAACACGGGCGCGGGTTTAACTTGTACTCGCAGACTGTAGATTCAGGCTCAGGTGAAAGCATGCAAAGCAGAAAGGCAAACGAGCAACACAGGGGGCAATTCACAGATAAAACAAGCACAACGGCACGACTTCGCACATACATCAGAGTGGCGCGCCGGCACTCTAAGGATCCGAACCAGACTCTTACAAACTGCTAGTGACAAAGCTCTCATGTGGATTCGAAGTATATGTATGCAAACATCACATTTAATACTAGGCCACAAGAGGCAAATATCACTATACCGCAGAATGGTTTTGAAAGGTTCGGATCTAACTTTTCGAAAGCAGGAGCTAGCTAAATACTCAAGCGAGTATAGTGGAAGTCCGTGAATGCCATTGTCGTTTCGGGTGCCCTGTGACCATTGGTTCCCAGTGACAGCGGCGTTTGGTGTCCACGCGCGCTTGCGTTTGCCCTGTCGTGCATCGCCGAGACGTCATGTGTGGTCATGTCGTGATGTCACTTCGCGTGATGTCGTGCTTGATGCTCTGCGGTGCTCGCGGATCGGCACGGGCTGGTCGCGGCGACGTCGATGTAGCGC
This sequence comes from Cymbomonas tetramitiformis, assembly GCA_001247695.2. Taxonomy (NCBI): domain Eukaryota; kingdom Viridiplantae; phylum Chlorophyta; class Pyramimonadophyceae; order Pyramimonadales; family Pyramimonadaceae; genus Cymbomonas; species Cymbomonas tetramitiformis. Next base: position 8,328 of record LGRX02007812.1, read on the forward strand.
TTGGCGAGGCGTCGTGCCTGATTTATACTGGGAGGGAGATCTGAGCTGGAGGGTGAACGTGATATGCTCCGGGCGCTCGAGCGGACAATGAACTGGGGTAGGACCGTGACCGAGGGGGGAATGACATTTACTGAAAAAGGGGGTCATGGTTGGGGCGTTTGCTGACGGCTGAGACGGGCGCGATGGGGGCAAGTGCGGTGGGGTCTGACATGGGCTGCGGTAGCGTGACTAAATATGGGGGGTCCGACAGGCCTTTCGTCAGGGGTGCCCGAGGGACCCCTTCTAAGCGTGTTTGTTGTTGTGACACGATTACATACAGGATGATAGCAAATTGTCTTTCATGGAATAGGAATAGGTTTATTCCATCAACCCCACGATACTCTGCTGAATGCAACTTTTGTATGAATTATTTTCAATGTATTTTCATATGCCCTGCTTTTGACGATTATTCAAAAGTTTGACGATTATTCAAATCTATGGTATACATATATGATATGAATTTATATTGACGATTATTCAAATCTCTAGTATACATATATAATGAAGAATTTTGAAAGGTCATTGAAATCTGAAGCACGCTTGCCAGATGTCAAGCCACAAAACAACGCAAGTGTCTATTAAGTCGACGATAAATCATGTGTCAAAGGGCTCAAAGCTCGAATGCCTGAATGTTGATGACGATGCGATGACGATGCTTATACATGTTATATAATTATAATTCACGAACTGGCTGTGAAGTCATTTCAATATAATAATTCGTATTAATGAAGATTATTGTACAGTTCATTGTGGCAAAGCTGGAATGCCTAAATGTGGATGCCGATGCGATGACGATGCATATACATGTTATATAATTATAATTCACGAACGAGCTGTGAAGTCATTTCAATCTAATAATTTATTAATGAAGATTATTGTACAGTTCATTCACAAGTAATCTGCGATTCATATACCCTTTCGCACACACACAAGCTCACAACTCGCTTCCTGTATCGCAACTGCCACACTTGCATATCGTGATGCCATCTGCACATTTGCTTGTATATATTTGTTTGGTTATCTCAAAAGTCACGGCTAAAGCTTATACAGCGGCCAGAAGCAGAGAACTCTTGGACCTTCAAGCTTCACCCGCACGGTCACATAAGCTGGGTGTTACCACCTCACCTGACTGCCCGTACTGCCAAACAGGAACCAAATGCACCTTCTCTCACATTCAACTGGAATGCCCGGGCCCGGGTAACTCGCTTGATACCTTAGAGGAGAACAAGATGATGAACTCAGAAAGCATGTGGCGGCTGAGCTTACAGGGGAACCAAAGCTGCTGAATCCAGGGAAGGGCTCCTCCTTCATTGACATTTGCTCCGAAACTTTTTTCCCACTTGTTGACCTTCGCGACGAGATGAAGCGGAAGCTCTACCTCCAAGCATTTCCCGAATTAGGAATGTACCGTCCATCCGCTTCCAAGAGGGGTGCTGAAATCGGTATAGGCAGCCCTGACCGGGAGTCCCGGTGCAGGCCCCTATGACAGATATCTAGGTAGCCAACACTGGACTGATGACTGACCGGTAAGTTCGTGTTGTGACACACCGAGTGTCACAGGTAGCTAGGTCCGAGACCGTTCCGACTCCGTGACCGTTCCGGGTATATCTAGCTTAGGGTGTATTATCTTAGGAGAGTTTATCTATATTGGTTCCAGGACTGTCCGATATCCGTGAACCGGGATATTCCAGTAAGGGGGACTATTGCTGTGACAGCACTTCCGGATGTAAACACTCGGAGCGGCAATAATGTGTACCCTGAACTCCAATATGCTTGGAAACAAGAGTTTTGGAAACTCCTGTCGTGGCACTATCTCTCAAAGAAAGAGTTTTCGTCACCGCTCTCACGATATGCCACACGTGCACACGACATTTATACAGCACTTAAAGCGTGCAGAGATGAATCGGGTGACCCCAAAAACTGCTACGCCATTCGAAGAAGCCTTCTTGACATCATCATTGACGCCCGTGGACTAAACGAGAATGGATGTGAACTGTTTTGTAACCCACCAAACTCACACCCTAGGATCCATTCGAGAAGATGCATTCCTTCAAACCAGATGAGAGCCGCCCTTCGGCCCTTTTGTGCAAATGGCAGGATCGGTTTCGATGGACTTGCATATGATGCCTGCGTCGACCCTATCACTAATATGGGTAGGAATGTTTATGGGAACCCCCCGTTTGACGGCAAGGAAAGATTCTCAAACTCAGCGGCCATGGCTACCTTAGAACTCGGCCACCGTGCACCAAACACTGTACCAGGATTTCGAGGCATCTGGATCCGCCCACTCTCTCCAAAAAATCAAGAAAAGTGGATTGCTAAAGGATTTAAAATGGTTTTCAGATTTCCTCATAACACCATTCCTTTCATCCCACATGGCTACTGGACGGGAGATGACCCATATGTTATCCCGGGCGGAGGATGTTACAAAGATGACTTCTCAGATGTTTGTATTATTGCCATTGATAGCCCTCCGAGCCAAGACTTTCCTGCTCATGACTGGAGTGGGACACAGAGAAAGATTGCAAGATGGTACATCAATGTCCTTCCCGAGAAGAAGATCACCGAAAGAAGACTGAATTGCACAGGGGTTGACTCCGAGATTTGGCAGGAAGTACGGAGTGAAAGGAAGCTTGTCATTCCCGACAGCCTTTGCCCGTGGCCCCTCCCGCAGGAGACCCAGCAGAATGCCCACCCAACGGAATACTAGGGAGGACACTATGACACGTCTTACACGAACATACAGGGACAACATCAAACCATTTGTAGGAACTGTCAGATGGCCCAAAGAACTTACTCTGATGGTTTATCTTCCGAAGCATTTTGGACAGGTTCTTAGCACCATAGGGGTCCATCAGAGAAGACTGAAGCCTCTCCTCAAGAAGCTTTCCAGGCTGTGCAGATACTGTACCACACTCGCATTAGACGTGATGCCTTCCTTAATGGCCATGCTAGAGTCGAGAACCACGACCCTCTCAGAACCACACTTAGCCGAATTACGGGTATGACAGAAGAAGAAGCTGTTGAAAGAGCAAACATGTCTTTCCTAACCTCCCCTGAATGATTTTCATCTCCACTCCTTCTCCTCACTCAGAGAACCGAGGTTGTCTTATCCTGCTCCCATATCTATCGCCATCTCTGACATTCCACACGCACATGTGTTTGTGGAATGGTATCTATGCATTATACATGAGATATATATTGTCACTCATCACATTGATCATTAACACTTGCTGATTTAGTGTAATGTCAATATATCTAGAACATGTACTGACATAAATATTGGTGTAAGTACTGTGATAAGTACTATTATGTATAGTTACTGGGTATACTATATGTTGTGTAAACTTTGTGTACACTGTATATTGTGTATGTACTTACTGATTGAGTACACATCTGAAGTAAATTGATATAAGTTAAGTTAGGTTAACTTAATCATGCATGCGTGTCTGTATACCAATGGACAACATGTAACAAGCATGATGTATATCAATATATTTAGTATACTGTAATCTTGTACATCTCATCATGATGGATGATGAGTTACATGGTGGATTTTCACAAGTAGCTCCGATGTATATCCAACCTCTGATTAACAGGAGAACAGCTGCCATATCTAAATCCTATGATAGAGGACAGCTGAGCCAATTCCTGTCTTAACAATCGAGATTGGCATCTTACACTATTTGGGTTTTCAATATAACACTGGACTTGCAAGATCTAGCATGTTACACATGTGAATTGCAAGATGTCACAGTAAATCATAGACATGTATAACAATAATGCAAGCCGTTATCGTGTTCAGGTTGTATATGTGCATGCCAAGCAATAATGCATGGATTTATGCATTACAAGCAATAATGCATGGATTTATGTCGCAGTGTATTCTCTGCTGGAATGCTGCTGAATGCGATTATGGTCGCGCCGATGATATTATGCACAACTTTGCTGATCGCTGACGATGTATGTCGCTGGCGACGTATTGGTGCAAAAGCTGTCGCGTATATGCAGATGTGCCGATATTCGTCAATATGTGCGAACTCAGTCGCGCTGCATACAATACAATACAATATATATATATATATATATGTGTGTGTGTGTCTAGTCTGCTGCACACTTGTTCTCGTTCTTCGCCTGAGCGGCAGAATACCAATGGCACGGTTCTATACGAACAATATATGTGACGCTGTTGTTATTGAACGGTAACAGCGAAACGCAATAGTTTGGTGGGATATGAGTGCAGCAGTCTGTAGACCAGAAGTGCTTGCTTGAGCCCAATGCTCCTCATATACTCTACTTCTCTCACACATCTCACGCGTTACCACCATCGGGTTGTGAACCCGAGAGCACTAGGTGAACTTCCCGCATCGGCTGGCCGATATAGCCATTGATGCTCGCATGCTGTTCAGTGCATGCTTGAAGCGAAGACGCGTCTTATCAGGACACTTCGGTTCTTCAAGACTTGTCTTGCTTCGCCATCTCGATGCCATATACTTGGCCTCTCGATGACAGATGTCACTCACCTTAGGTGGATGACAGACATTATGACTGTACATGTCATAGTCGACCGTATTGACAATACTTGACGACTGTATGTCATTATGACATATGACATGACATGGCATGGCATGGCATGACATGCCATGCCATGACATGACATGACATGACATGACATGCCATGCCATGACATGACATGACATGACATGACATGCTATGACATGACATGACATGACATGTATGACAGGTATGACAGGTATGACACATATGTCATCGGTCATATCCCTGACAACCCCCACACTCCGCTCCCTCCACCCCCGCCTTCCACTCTCTATTCTCCACCACCGCCCCTCCTCTGCCTCGCTCCCGCCCTTTTTCCATGATCACAGATGCAGCCTCGCTCCACCTCCACCTGCTCTGCTGCTTCTCCGCCGGCACGACCTCTTTTAGCGCTCTGCGTAGTTTTGCCTTACCACGGTTTCCTAGGTTGATTTGACCTAGATGAGCCCTTCGGGGTGCGCTATGAGGATGATTCCAGCTCCCTCTGTTCTTCAGTTGCCTGCTTGCAGGATTACAGCGGACTCGTGACTTTGTCATTATTCTCAGCGTAAATGTTATATTATTATTATTATCATGATAGAAAAATTATACACGCATGATAGTGCCAATTGCTGAATTTAAATGTGCATCGTCTCCCATCCGCATGGCATCTTGGCAGATATCCCGTTGGATGCATCCCAACATACAAGCTCAACAGTTGCGATACATGAAGCGAGTTATATGGGCAGATATATTTCATACAGTAATTCAACCATGCGCGCGTCGGTGCGATATATGCAGACGATGTATAGAAGTTGTGAGATATATTGTTCTGCCAATTTATCGGGTGTCACTTAGCAAGGGTCATACAAGTGTACGTAAGATAGATTCAAAGGTAAACGAATATAATTGAGTCGGTGACCTAGGTATCTGACACCTAGTACAGTACGAGTACTGGTACAACTAACGGGAGTCATAGTGATTACGGGTAGCGGGTCACTGAATCCAGCACGACACCACCCTGTGACTGTACGGAGATTTGTTACAGGTGGCAGAGAGAGGCACAGATAAAGCAGAAAAGTCCGAAACAACAAACAGCAAGAAGCTGGAAACTGCTAGCTAGTGGGAGGCCTGTGCTTTCAGCCAGGGCGGTCCCATTCTAAAATTGCTGCTAGGAGACTGCTTTCAGCTAAGTTCCTACAGCTAATCCCACAGCTACTCAACCACTTTCAAAGTGGTCCACAAAGCTGCAGAGTTCACCAAAGTTGAAGAAGTGGTCCATGTCGAAGATGTGTAACCAAAACCAGAGTCCAGAAGCCAGAGTCCAGAACCAGAGTCCAGAAGCCAGAGACCAGATCCAGAAGCCAGATGCGTTGAGCAAATCCAGGAATCCAGAAATGTAAAAGAAGTCAAAGTCCTGGTCTGCCGAAGCCAAAGAAGCAAAAGAAATGCTAAAAGGGAATGTAAACGGCAAGTCGGATAGACAGTTGGCAGTCACCCCGGTGGGATGTACTGTTGCGGAGACGTCAGCGGCTCGATCGAGCACCACCGAACCCTGAGCCGCCGACACACAGTCTGCAAGGCACATGAGCACAGGCAGGGCTAGGGATGCAAACGAGAGGGTCCTCGGCAACTTTGCCGCACCGACACGTGAAGATGTGGCCGGTGGGGCCGAGGAAAGCAAGTCTCCATGGCAAGAAGAAATGTCCGAGCCGGTGTCGTCGTCGATCGATCACGGAAAGCTCAGCGGTGTGAACATGAGCTTGAGCAAACTCAAGTGAAAAAACATTCAGGGACGGATTGTCCGGGCAGTCACACAGGGTGAAACCTGTCCATGAAGGTCAGCTCAAAATAAAAAGGCGACTCGTAGGCTGCCGGGTCCGAAGGCAAAACCGGCCGAAGCGGCTGAGTGTCGATCACGTCATTGGCAGGTGGTGGCACATCGCACACCACCTGCGGCACAGACAAAGTAGTGCCAAGGTGAAGAGCTGCCGGTGCATTGCCTGTGGCAGCACCACCGACCGCTGCAGTCGCAGCCGCAGACCGCAGAGAGGCGAGCACACCTCGTGCGTCAGCCAGTACATCTCCCATGCCGGTGTCCGTGGGACCATGCACCGAACCCGCATACTGTAGTGGGCACGCAGCCCCACGTCGTGCCCTGCCGGATGCGTGAAAGGCTCTGGGTCTGCACGTACCAGCGGCCGGTCGTGTTGTTGGGTGTTGGCACAACTCGGCAAATTTCTCGTCGTTTTATTTATTCATCGAAGGCAGTCTGGAAGGCCGAAACGACGACGTCCATGTCCATGGCGGCATCACGCAAATCCACAGCACACGAACCACACACCGTCGGGCAACGCGCCGTGTCGTGATCGATAGTGTCCTGGACAAAGAGGGCACTCCTGGACAAAAGCCGAAGATGCGGAGTGAAACGAGATGTTCCGTGCCGCTTGCGTGTAACGCGATTGATGCCAATTCCCCCCCTTCTTGAGCGGGGAAGCCACAAAGCGATAGCCCTTTCCCAACCGGCGGTCACGTCCATGGAATTTACCGTCAGGGCGACGGTAACGGTCGTCACGCCACTTGGACGGTGGAAACCTCACGCCACCGGCGTCATGCCGACGGGGAAATTCATCCCGTGGCGGCGGCGGGTCACGCCCACCCTCATGTCCCTCATGACGAAGGGAGGCAAGCAAGGTAGAGGCCTCACCCACGATGCGAGCAAGCTCGTCGAGGAAGTCATGTACGTCAGACCGGTCCCCACCGGCGTACGCTGCCGCGAAAGGAGTGTGTGACGGTACAACCTTGGGGCGGGTGGGAGGCCATCGGGGTGCGCACACCACCACACGCACTTCGAGAATGTGGTTGTAGATCCCCTCGATCGCTACTTTCGCCAACTCAGTGTCGAGACGACGTGAGGTGATTACCTCGCGGTAGAACTCCCCATCCAGTGCCGCAGCAGCTGACGTTTGGCGGCTTTGTCGTCGAGGGCACCAGCTCCAGAAGCTGCCATGGCCTTGATGCACTCGTCGAACTGGGTCACGAGGGGCTCTTGGTCGTCCGAGGGTCCAAAAGAAATGTTCAACAACTCCTCGTGGTGGCGGAGTGGTCGATGTCCAGGTGGTAATAGCCGCTTGGCAATCTCCAAGAGAGCTCGCTTTCCGTCGCGCGGAGAAATCCGAGCCGACGCGTCCACCCATCTACGAGCTGGTGAGTGGGGTGTTGTCAAGGAAACAAAGGAACGAAGCAAAATGTCGTTGTAGATGGGGTGCACTTCCTTGTCGACGTCCACGAGGTAAAAAATGTCCTCGCTGGCGGAATCCTTGTTGACGAAGAAGCGCTCCAAGGCAGTCACCAAGGAATCCCATAACAGTTGACGATGCGGCTCACTTCCAGCAAAAGAAGACGCCTTGTTGCCCAAGGTGTCCTTGGCGATGCGCTTCACGACGTCAATGTCCCAAGACGATTGTAAAACAGCATTCCCGCGAGTCCTTTCATCTGCAGCGAGGGCAACATGAGCTGACTGCGGAGTGCTACGATAGCGAGCACCCACCCACATTTCTAGCAAAAATAGAATCAAGGCGCATCCTAGCGCCCACGTTCGGGGTTCCAACTGAAGAAGATGCCATCAGAAGGAGGAGCGTTGGTGAAAAAGGCGAGGTGAAAATTGTGGAGTGGCGGGCGACGGTAATGCAGTCACAGAGTGGGAGTGCGATAGGGGTCGAACGAAACCAATGAAGGCGAAGATGCGGCGGCCAAGGAGTTGTCGACAAGGGTGATCAAGCCCAGTTCAAAACAAATTCCAACGCAGACAGTCGAAGGAGTCGCCGAAAATCCCAAATCAAGATCTCACCGTAACCGCGCGCAAGCCGCACGCCCTACTAGATGTTCCAATTCAACACCTCACGAGGCCCCAACGCCCCGCCAATCGGAAGTGTTTAGCCAATCATGGCAAAACTAGCAGTGAAGAAAGCGGGGTGATACCCCATAACCTGTGAAATATATTGTTCTGCCAATATATCGGGTGTCACTTAGCAAGGCTCATACAAGTGTAAGATATATTCAAAGGTAAACGAATATAATTAAGTTTGTGACCTAGGTATCTGACACCTAGTATTGTACGCGTACTGGTACAGCTAACGGGAGTCATAGTGATTACGGGTAGCGGGTCACTGAATCCAGCAGAAGTGCGCCCGCTAGATCGCAACATCGCGACATGCGAGCACGGCAGCTGTAAATACTATGATAAACGGAAGCACGTTGTGCCGCTTGCGTATTTTTATCATTGCAGCATGTACGTCCACACAAGGCATATAAACTCAGAAATATTTGCATGAATCGATTGCCACGGCCTTCATGCATCATCGATCATTGCTCATGCGATTTTGCGAGCGACCTTGGCCTGCGCATGCACAAGGGGCATATAATACGGTATTATACTGTACGGTACGGTATTATACTGTATTATATGCCCCTTGCATATAATCCGACTAGCTACCGCCCTCACCCGCAAATATCAGCGCGCCAATAACAAAATACCCGCATCCGCATCGTGCATCAGCGTCTGCGGGGTCTGCGCCTGCCCTCATCTGTAAATACCAGCACGCCGATATTTGCGGATGTGGGCGCTTTGTCTTTCTGACTAAGAGACTCACCGACGGCAGACGGTAGACGGCAGATGATCTCACGGCACTGTATAAATGGATACATTCGTAACCGTTATTGCAGCGGTACGGTCTGATGTTACTGTATAAATATACGTTCAATAAGTATATGCTTACATAATTGCATATGCAGTCTGATGCATGCTTTACAGCATCCATGTCGTCATGCTAGCATCATGCAGGTGGCACTAGTGTCCACTACCCGGTGGTACATGGGGATGTACCCAAGAGGGCCTGGGTACGTAGCGATGTACCCAAGCTGGGCGATGTGTTTCAATGACTAAATTCATTGTTGTGTCATTAATACATGCAATTATATTATCTTAAGACCCTCCCCAGGGTGCCAATATATCGCAGGGCTAAATTTGACTCGATAGCATATCCACTCGTGACGTTCCAAACTCGGCAACCTCAACTTTTCATAGGGGCAATGTGCGAGATACCGGCTGCTTCAACCGACATTTTGAGGATCAAGGCGACCTCGGATGAAAATTTTGATAAGACACTACGGAAAGACCAGGTCGAGGACTTGACAACATGGGTCCTCAAATCTTCAAAGGGCCGTCGAGGAGGCAGGTAGTATAAGCAAAATTCCAGTCATTGCGTTAGAATCGGCCCTTTTTCGGTAAATTCTAAGGACACATCGAATGACATGAGCCCATGACGTTTGAAGCTGACACTTTTGGATGAAACGCCCACCCAATGAATGCCACTTGCTTTTTAGGGTACTACATGATGCCCGGACGTTAGATTTGGCGATGCTATTGTTTAAGGAGCACATATGAGGCATCCCCATCGATGTACCCAAGGGATGTACCCCAAAATATCGATTTTCCATTTTCTTTCCGGCGGCATACGGCGGTAGCCGGCGTTTGAGTACACGTGATCAAATAGCCGGCATGCGCGCATCCACTTATGAGGAATCGGTTTAGGGTATTGTCAAGACATTTGCCCACGCGATCGGTGCACAAATGACACGGGAAAATCTGCATACGTTGGGTACATCGTGATGTACCCAAGGCCGGGTAGAGGACACTAGTGATGCCCACTACTCCTCAATTGCTGACCTGTCACTTTCGATGATGGATGACAATTGTATCGAGTCACGTCGTCGCGACGTAGAAATATTCTGACCGGAAATACGATATGCCCTTCAAGTCACGATTATTCAACCAAGTCTAGATTATTCAAATCTTAATTCATAATACTATATATATATATATATATTTGCCCTCAAAGTCACGATTATTCAACCAAGTCTAGATTATTCAAATCTTAATTCATAATACGCTATATATATATATATATATATATAGTATATAGTATATAACATATATTATGTTTTGTGTGAAATGATATCCGCACAAATATATTTGTATGTCGAATACAACATATTTGTATGAAATAATGATGTCTTGTATCGCGGCGAGGAACATTCTCGTACTAACACGTTGAGAGTAATAAATTCCTTTAAGGAATCGACATATTTTCGAAAAGGAATATTCCTTATTCGTTTCAAAATTTCCGCCTGCGGCAAAAGATTTCAGGGAAGTGCAAATGCCGGCTCGCGCCGGCATTTGCATTTATTCCACGACTAGGTAACATACTTAGGTTGTCGAGGTGTTTTGCGATGTCGCTGCCGGACGGACGGTCGGTCGATCCGTCACAGTGCTGGGCAAGCTGCAAGTGACACTCGTGGCGAGGGGTGACATTACGGGGACCGCGGGACACTTACGGTCATAGTGACACAAAGTTAGGTCCCTCATCATGAATTAAGGGATACCCAATCTTTAGGGAAATGTGCTGAAATCTGTATAGGCAGCCCTGACTGGGAGTCCCGGTCAGGCCCCTATGACAGATCCCTAGGACCAACACTGGACTACTGACTGATCTGTAGGTTCGTACTGTGACACACGCTGTGTCACAGGTAGGCTAGACACCGAGACCGTCCGAGACCGTTCCGGGTATATCTAGCTTCGGGTTTATTTATCTTATACAGTTTATCCACACGAGTACGGGAGTTTCTGATATCTAGTGTACTTGGATATTCCGGTAGGTCGTGGCCCCATCCACGTTTTCATTCCACTTGCTATCTTGGCCATGATTGGCTAAGCGGCCGCTTGAAGAGGTGGTGCGCACTTGCGCGTTTGGGTGCGACTAGGATTCGGACATGATTTTACGGTAGACGTCCTTTGCGGCTGCGAGTCATGGGCACCGCGCGTTGCTATTGCTCGGTTGTGGCAATGTTCATTTACGTTGTTTTACCTGCCCTGATCCCGCTGGTTTACGTATTTTGGGCTGGTGCTCCGGACGCCTTCGACCACATCGACATTTGCAAGTGCCCCACGCTCTTTTCGCCGCTCCGCACGTTCTGCCGTTACGTCATCCCTCCATTTCCGCCACAACACCCAAACGTGCTACCGCGCATCATCTTTTCTCTGGCTTTCAGAAGTATGGCAACATCTACTCGAGCTCGTAAACGCCTATTGAAGGATTCCGACTTGGACGCCTCTATACGGCTTTTGGATGCGGTTCGGGACACTCCGACCGCTAGCACTCCACCTGTGGTGCCCCCTGCTGTTTCCAGCAACTCCGACACCGCTGTCGCGTTGCGGAAACATCTTGTTGACCACCACGCCGCTGTTGACGTGGTCTACAAGGGGAGGTTGCATCGGGCTTGGGCCAAGGGTATCCGCGAGGATATCCTTGGTTCCAAGAAACATCATTATCGTGGCACTGACGACGCGGACCGCCTCTCCGAGCTGGTGGTGCAGCTTCGTACGGAGTTTCAGTCCGCTGGGCTGGATTTGTCTCCCTTTGACCTCGACGACCCCACCTCTCTGGTTATCGAGAAGGTTAATGGGCTTCTCTACGACGTGTTGGCCCTCGTCGTGGAACGCAACTCAGTGGCGGACACCTGGCTTCGCGGTACGGACTCCTCGGCTGACCGAGATGGACGTCGTGCTCTTATCGACATCATCAAGGGGAGCGTGCCGGCAGCTCTACGCGAGAGTCACCAGCAGGAGCACGCGGCTCTTCGTTATCCCGCGGGCGTTGACCCGCAGCCGATCTTGGCTCGTGAGCAACGTCTAGTGCGGGATAACCGCGCTCCTGACTGGCAGCCCACCGACGAGACCCGTAAGCTGTCACTCTACAACCGCCTCGACCCGATCTTCTACGCGGCGGTGAAGGTGCGTTATCCGCTTGCGGGTGACCTCGGCGGAGTCACTCTCCGCTCGCTTCAGGCTCTCGTCGTGGCCATCTTCCAGGCATGGGCACAGTCGGACGAGGGGGCGGCAGTACGTGAGAAGCAGGTGCTGGGGATGGACGGTAAGCCCTCCGTTCTGGTCACGTCGTCGGAGTACACTGTACTCCTCGAGGAGATTGCGGCCTTGAAGGCCTTGGTGCGAGGTGGCCGTGCGGGCGGGGGACAGCAGCCGCAGCCGCAGCATCGGGGGAAGCAGCATCCGAGGGGGTTTCGCGTGGGTGCGGGCAACCCCCCCGCGGTCGGCTTCGACCGCGACAGCATGAAGGCCAAGCCGCTGTGCCACCGTTGCCGCAAGGCCGGTAAGGGTGAGGTGTATCACCCGTACCGCGACTGCCCGCTTGGCGGTCGCCAGCACTCGCCAGCCACGGCCGCGGCTTTCTGCATTCCCATTGAGCAGGAGGACGCGGAGGGCCTGCACGCATTGGCGCTCGTGCAGGTCTTCCAAGACGCGGCGGACAGTGGACCGGAGGCGTTCTCGCATGCGGCGTTGGCGTATGGTCCGCCCGCGGTGCTCTCCACGGACGGCGTCGGTGGGATCGACGTGGCGGCCTACGGTTTCTCCGTGCCGCCTCCGCCTTCTGGCGGGACCGACGACGAGGACATCTTGCGGCGGCTTGATGCCCTCACCTCTGAGGTTCAGGCCGCCCAAGAGAAGGTACATTATACTCACGCATCCTTTGTTCCTGGGAGTGCGGTTGAGGAGCATGCGTCGGCTCTGGTGTGTGGCCCTGCCGCTGCGGCGGGGATCACACCGGAGGGGCAGGTTCCGGCAGGTGGTGCGGCGGCATCGGCGCCCGCCGTGCCGGCCCCTGCTATGCCTGTTTCGCAGGCGAAGGATGTACGGCCCGCGCCAACTCAATCGGCGCGGGTAACCACCACGGAGGCGACACGCGGTGAGTTCGGAGGCTTCGTGCAGACGGTGAATCACGCCGCCGTCCACCCGGCTGACCTGACAGGCTATGACACGGACGACTACGAGGATTACGCCGACGGTACTTTCGCGGTGAAGCCGCGGGCTCCGTCCGGTGCTATCGGATGCGGTGTGCCGCCTTTCGGCTTTGGCACTCCGGCGATCGGCGCTCTCGCGGTGCTCTCGCTCTTGTGCATTTCGTTTGCAGGTGTATCTGTCTCAGCTTCCACGGCTTCTGCTGTGTCGGCATGTGCACCGGCTACGGAGGTGCCTTCGCCTGGTGGTGATCTCGGTTGGGAGGCTCCGTCATTTTTCTCTACGAATGATTTTCTTGATCCGGTGATGACGGCTCAGGGTCTCCTATTGCCTGACGATGTGCCACGGCTTCAGCCGCCTGAGCCTCCTGACACTTTGAGCTTTTTAGCATTTCAGGATTTGGCTCAAGCGGATTTGGGTATTGACATGGCATTCTACTACGGCATGGCCTTACATGAGAGCGGACCTCTGGATGTTCAGCACTACTACGGTGCTGGTTACTTTACTTCCTACTATGGGATGGACTTCCGTGAGGCCACCGCTGACTACTTTGACACTGTTGATTGACTTCTTGCTCACTCTGGAGGCACACCGACATGGTGGTGTGCAGAACTCCTGTGGCTTCAAAGACTTCTTCAATCTGGTTTATGGTTTTGCTTTGACACCTTTGAAATCTTCAATTTGACTTGCTGGCACAGAGCCTTTCAGTAGTTTAGCAGGACCTTAATTGCCTGCGAGTTTCTGCTCTTGTGCTAGCTAGAGGGTTCTAATTTGTGTATCAGAATTGCACAGTTAGATTAGCAGTTAGGCCTTGTCACCCTGGCTCCTGCCCTAACACTTAACAGCCTTACATTTTCTGACTCTCCTAGCCAGTCACCACCCACAGTGCTGGGGTGGTGTGCTGAAATCTGTATAGGCAGCCCTGACTGGGAGTCCCGGTGCAGGCCCCTATGACAGATTCCTAGGACCAACACTGGACTACTGACTGATCTGTAGGTTCGTACTGTGACACACGCTGTGTCACAGGTAGGCTAGACACCGAGACCGTCCGAGACCGTTCCGGGTATATCTAGCTTAGGGTTTATTTATCTCATACAGTTTATCCACAAGAGTACGGGACTATCTGATATCTGGTGTACTAGGATATTCCGGTAAAATGCTTTCAAAAATGTTTTGTGACCAAACCATTAGACCAAAACATTATTGGTATTGTTGCCGATTTAGTTGATGTACCTTAAATTTATGCGAAAACGAAATTCGCAAATAATATTTTGTGTGGGCTTGATCCCCGTTTTTGGAATGAATATTCGATAACACGAAACTATTTTCTGCATTTCCGTACTCTTGAATTACGATAAGCGATGACTTTCGTGTTACACGCCACAATTGTATATTGAATATTCGTGTCACGCAACGCGCCAATGATTTCAAAATTGATACGATATCGAGCGAGATCGGGACTCTGTCGCGATGCGATCGACGTATCTGATTTTCATCGAATGGCGCATTTTGAACATTTAGCGATGGAATATTTTGCAAGATATTTCGGGCATAGAAAATGGGATCCTATTGATCTACGGCGTGATTTAGAATTCAAAATATGTTTACATAAAAATTTAAAATAATCATGACACACGTATACGTGACCAACTCGAGACCGAGA
Organism: Cymbomonas tetramitiformis; assembly: GCA_001247695.2. Classification (NCBI taxonomy): domain Eukaryota; kingdom Viridiplantae; phylum Chlorophyta; class Pyramimonadophyceae; order Pyramimonadales; family Pyramimonadaceae; genus Cymbomonas; species Cymbomonas tetramitiformis. Next base: position 23,441 of record LGRX02007812.1, read on the forward strand.
TTGCAGACTCGGGACTTTCGCCACGCGCAGACTAGTTCAAAGCTTCAAACCAGTTTCAAGTTTCAAAACGCTTATTACGAACAACGAGCACGACCTGATTAAATGCCCTGGCGGCGTGCTCTTAACTTTGCGGAATTACGCGGCGTGTATTGTGTTTGCAGGTGGTGGCGCATTTTTCTTCTTTACATGTATATGATCGCATGCATATTTCTTTCGTTTCGCTTGTTTGCACGTAACTATGGGTATGTTTTGCGGCTTTCCTCTTTGGATTGCGATCACAGGAAAACAGTAGCTGCAAAGTAATTTGAGAAGACAAACAAATATGTCCCTACATTAAAGTGCTTTATATAAAAATATGGGTCTTTAAGAAGCTAGCCGCTAGGTTTCAGGCTACTAGCCGTTGAAAGTGTAATAAAATGCCATATAACATATGGACACAAATTTACGGCAGCCAGCCGCTAGCGTTTTTGCCTTGGCTCTTATAGACCGCCATATATCAAGACGCCGATATACCGTATAGTTTCATCTCTCATAAAGTTGATCTCATAAAGATATGTTTAATTAGTACTGTAATCGATAGTGCATATAGAGTTCACAACACTCGAATGATAATAATGTCCTAGTTGTTCAGTGTCAGAGTAGATAAACTATGCGCTTTCGCACGGAATATGCTCTCGAATACGTTGAGAATTATTTTTCTAGGCGTTACGTACATCAATTTATCATTATTTCAAATAACTTACTTTTGACTTCAAAAACTTGTGACCGCTGCCCTAAGCAATACGAGACGAGGAGAAAGGTCAGGCATCCGTAACGTAGCATCTTTCGTCTGCAGCTTATTTCGTATCTGAATGTATACATACATTCCTTATAATTTGAGATTTCGAGACGTTATCGCTACTAGTGAGGTACAAATTGTATATCCCTTCGTTTATATGACACCGTATTTCAGTTACACGATTGTCTAGCACCGTTTATATATACCTTATTATCCCGACCGTAAGGGATTTCCTGTCGTGCTTGAGTATTCGAGATAATCTACCTTCTTATCCCGGCCGAAAGGGAACTCCTGCTGTGCTTGAGTATTCGAGATATTCAACAGGATATACCCAGTGGGATGAAACACCAATAGAGTTGGCTTGCACACTGAGTATCTCTAAGACTGGATAAATAAATCATTACCCTAAGCTAATCCCGAAACGGTCGGACATATGGAGTTCGGACTGTAGCTAGTCAGTTACAGCCTACGGGGCTGTCACCAACAAGAAAACACACAGTGTACAAACTTAGGTACTTGTCAAAGGCCTGCACCGGGTACCCGGTCAGGGCTGTTTGGCCAGAACTCAACAAAATCTGACTGACATAAAACCAGTTAGATCCAAAACACCTTGCTAAGCCGAGGGAAACCGAGAAGATCCGAGAATCCCACGGAAGGGGGTCAGATTTCACACAGGAAGAGATGTTATCACGGAGTAGTATAATTGTCAGCGATCAAGACAAAGGATGGACGACTACTGAGGAAAAAGTTCGGCGAGTCCGCTAGAGGAAACGAAGTTACAACGTGCTCTGGCTCCCGAGCACGGCTCCTTCGGATGTCCTTCGTATCATATGTACGAGTATCGTATGTAATCGTAAGTGCAAGACGTCCCGCAATCTACAGAACAAACAGGAGGATGCTCCATTACAGCAACTTCGGAGGAGATACTGAGCAGGTTAGGTGGTGTTCAAATAACACCAGTTCGAATACTCTTAGCAGGACCGTGCCTTGCGTCTTAGCAGGACCGTGCTTAAGCGCTAGTGAACTTAGTCACAGCCTTAGTACCCTCAGACACCGCGTGCTTGGCAAGCTCGCCGGGAAGGATGAGACGAACACCGGTCTGAATCTCCCGAGAGGTGATGGTTGGCTTCTTATTATACCTAGCGAGCTTGGCAGACTCACCGGCGATTTTCTCGAAGATGTCATTGATGAACGAGTTCATGATACTCATAGCCTTGCTAGAGATACCAGTGTCAGGGTGCACCTGCTTGAGGACCTTGTAAATGTAGATCTTGTAAGACTCCACAGATTTCTTAGACTTCTTCTTCTTGCCATCTGTGGGCTTAGCGACAGTCTTCTTAGCTGGCGTTTTCTCAGCCTTACCCTTAGGAGGTGCCATTTTTACTATGGATATGAAGTTGACAAGAAAAGTGTTGAAGAAATAAGTTGACGATAATGTCCTTGTTAGTCGCTGCTTCTAGGTTTATCGCGCCTGGTTTTTTCATCACAGCAGCAGCCAGCAGGTGCATCAGCGTCTGGGCGACGTTTTAAGCACCAATGGCAGGGATGGAATAATAGTGCGCAGGATCGAAGAAAATTGTACACCTGTGTCCACAGTGTCACCTCTGCGCATCTGCCCGATCCCCAATGACGCTGACGTGTGATGATGAGTGATGCTCTGTCCTCTGTCGCTCTGTGGCAGTATCGATTTTGAAGGAAGACTTTAAGAAGATCTGATTGGCCATAATTAATTTTGGTGTGTGCTTGCCTCGTTTCCCAGGACTTCCCCCGCCGGTCCTGAGACTTAAAAACGAATGCTTGGCATGGAAATGTATCTATCATTTGTTACGTGTCTTGATCCCTCGTCTACCTACACCTCCGAAAATTAAGTATGAGCGGCAGGGGCAAAGGGAAAAGCGGAAAGAAGAGTGTGACTCGTTCGGCCAAAGCGGGACTCCAGTTCCCCGTTGGTCGTATCGCCAGGTACCTGAAAGCCGGCAAGTACGCCACTCGCGTTGGCGCAGGTGCCCCAGTGTACCTTGCTGCTGTTCTTGAGTATTTGACTGCCGAGGTCCTCGAGCTGGCCGGTAACGCCTCCCGAGACAACAAAAAGACCCGCATTGTACCCCGCCATATTCAGCTTGCTGTGCGCAACGACGAGGAGCTCTCCAAGCTCCTTGGGAAGGTCACCATTTCCGGCGGTGGTGTTCTTCCCAACATCCACCAGGTTCTCCTCCCCAAGAAGACTGGCAAGAAGGCCGAGTAAGCCTACAACTTCCCGTATCACAACTGGTGTTCATTTCAACACCACCCTTTCTCGGAACTATATCCTCCGTCACTCTTTAAACTTGTGGCGAGAGTCCGCACACCAGATCAACCATCGTGGGAATGGTGGCGACTGCAATTGCTATATTGAAGCTGATTCCTGTTGGTGAATCTGGATCTCGGGATTCTGGAGTATAATCATTGTTAGAGCATGCTTGTTGAAAACCTCGCGAATCAGTTCTCGCTGTCTCAGGGTGAGGGTTTATTCTTCAAACATCTGCAAAGCCTACCCTGGCAGCTCGCTTGGGTTGCAGTCCCACAAGGCTTATCTGGGGGTGAGACAAATTTCATGCATTTATGCTGCCTGGGGATTGAGGCCGAGGGGCATTCAATCTTCTTGGGTGATGCAGGATATTCACTCTTTGTTTCCCCTTATCGACGTTGTGTTTTCATGTTAACACGTATAGCATAGCTTTTTTTCGCCCAGGTACTGTATTATTGCCAATACGTGGGTACACGGAGTTCGCGAAAGTGCAATACCTTCCAACTTCGCTCGGCTCCCTGTCGACTATGCAGTATACGGGCACTCTTTCCCCGTGTTTCGCAACGTGTCCATAACACGAGCCTGTATTGACGCGAGGCGACTGTGAGCACAGTGCACATATGCCTCGCATTCTTTGCAGTTGACGGGGAATCCTTTGTGATCACGAAATTGATGACACTGCACTCTGGACGAAGAAATCTTGCCTCTGAGGGGACTTTTTGTTCTACTTTCTTTTGTCGAGGAGAGAAGTAGATACTCGTTGTCTGTCGATCCATGGGTCTAAAGGTTGCCCCTTCTCAAATCTTGTGGAGAGCCCGGAGTTCTGTCATGTTATGTGCAAACACAAAAAGCCTCAAGTATCGGTCATACTGATCACACCGAGTGTTGGCACAAAGAGCCGGGCGCCTATCACAATGAGGCCCGGCGTGGAGAGCCAGGCGGTAATGCTGAGTGCCAACACGAACATGGAAAAACCGACTGGCAGCCTGTGAAGATGATTGCCAACGTAGTGAGCCAAGAACCTTTGTTGCTTTGTGCTTTCTTGTACAAAGAGGAAAGCTGCGCGGCTATCGCTTCGAGTGCCAACGCAAGGTTCTGGGTATCTGTCATACCGGAGTGTCAATGCAGAGAGTCATGTACAGTTTAAGTGACGTGGAAGGCCCCAAATCTCAAAAGACACTAGTGAACAACTGTGAATTCAAAATCATAATGCAACATGTAATATAATGTCACATTTGCCGTACCGCTTGAGCATGCGGACTACCCACACAATTTCGGCACAATGCTATGCGAAGGGAATGCACAATGATCTAGTAATAAAGAACGAACGAGTTTCACGAGTTTGAGAGGTACATTTTCGTTCAGCACATCACTTGTGTGAGCAGGCACGACGGCCTCAGGATTTATCATTACTCGTTGGTGAAAATTATGCAAACATGGCGACAAGACATGGTGATGAATAAGCTACGGCAATACTGACCGCTGGAAGTGACCAGGTCAAACGGATGTCAGGCACGTGTGCACTGGGTAGAAGTCGTAACATGCATTGAAAACCGAATACACGAAATATGCACCGCTGGTGAAACAACTAAAAGAAACCAGACGCAACGCAACCCTACACGTGATAGTAGTCGGAAACATAGGCACAGTATGGTGTACGAACACCGCAGCAGAAAGATACTCCCGAACCACCTAGGATTCAAGAATCATGCCCAATGAAACAAGCGCACGCCATTGCAACGGGATATGCTTCCAGGCTTTGCAGATTCTTTTCAAGCATTACACAAACCCACCCACACACACAGAGCATCGGACAAAATGACGAATGGGGGGGCTCGGCCCTCACAAATACCGGTAGCCTCAAAGCCCGAAAGGGGTGACTTTTTCTCTAATTACGTACACGAACACACACACACACACACACACACACACATCCAACATGCCTTTTAATGCTAGCAGTTCTTGTGGCCTCACATACAGCATGTTGAAACACGGACTTATTAGCATCCATGGCCAATCGTATTTTCATTGTCCCACATGACGAGGGAAATTGCAGATGGACGATCCGTATCCTTGTCGTTTGGTTTTATGGCGACGCCACAAGTGAAAACTTTGAAATTCACGATTCCGTTCTTGTCGATCTAATTGCAGCAACTCTTTGTCGGAACTAACCAATAGCACATTTTGTCGAGTGCAGATTCCCCCCCTGAAACTAATGATTGATGTTTGGACAACCACGTGCTGGATTACCGTATGCTTGGTAGCCATTTTATGAGCACATTGAGGTGGTGACAGCATATGTGTGCAAGAACAAAATCACGTCGTTTTTAATACCAACGGAATGGTATGCACACCTTGCTGTTTAAAAAGCTTTATTCTTATCATCCCAAGTTATTGTCATTGTAATCCCAGCATGTTATGGGATAAACATGCCAACTAATATTTAGTCAAGGTGCCCCCCCTCGGCATGATACAATCAAGGTGCATCCCTCAGCATGATAATTGAGCACATTAACCATCTTCATGTTGGCTGCTCAAAAGATAATGGCCACTTCTAGACTATATCGGCATTCCCCTCATGGTATTATGCATAACAGGCATCTGCATCGAGGTATTGCAGGCACCTGTGATGCCTCAATGCAAACATGGCTAGTAACACTCACCAACCAACCCCTGGAACCTCAATGCACTCTCAGTGCACACATGGAAACATACAAAAGGAATTCCCACCGGGCAGTGGACACACTCCACATAAATGCATCATTTCTAGAGGTATCACCTGCTGGTCCCTCAGCCTAAGCGAGGAAAGGCAATCCATTGTACTGCAGTCAGCAGTAAACAGAAGGCGCATCGCTCACACACTCAACGTAGGCATTGATTGCCATTCCCTGCGAGATGATGACAAGAATAATTGTTTCTGACTCATCAATTCCTTTTACTTGGGCTGCTAGATCAATTCCTTTTACTTGGGCTGCTAGATCAATTCCTTTTACTTGGGCTGCTAGTTCACTATTGATCTGCATGCTGTGGCTGCTTTCATGCTATTGTCCCAAAGGACATATATGGGAACGCGAGTGGCCCCGCAAGGCATCCATTTAGCTCGCGAAAGTGATATTCTCACAGCACTATCTTGATGGCACTGGCGTCACTCAACATGTCCAACGTGATACGCACTGAGGGCCGCGCAACCGAGTATACACAGCCAGATTCAGGCAACTACGCCCCTTCAAGAAAAAACTGTCTGTTTTCCCTCACCGTGTTTTACTTTTGTTTTCTCACTTATCACCATATAATGGTAAACACTATCCAATCACTTGCGAGTTCTTTAGCTTCACAATGGGAGGCATTCGCCAAGAGGAACACGAGTGGCCATGTAGAGGCTGGTCCTCAAATCATCTAACACCCTCAGAGATGCCTACCGCTCGGCCATTCTGTGCCCGACACAAAGCACCCAAACCCTGGGTCAGTGTGCTACTGCCACCATCACTCCCCCGCCACAGTTGCCTCTGACGATGGCGCACTGCAACTCTGGCAGAAGGCGCCTCAGTGCGCACAGAACGTTCCTGTCTTGTACCACAACATCACATGCTCACCACGTTGCACCCTTGGATTCTGCATCTCCAATGGCATAGCACCAATTCGACGCGTCAGTCATTACAGCGTAAGCAAGGTACATGCGTGCCTCCTATTACTGCCGTTAATACCTGGCAGGCGCGGCCGCAGAGGGCGTGTCATCAGACACCTTCTCCTCGGTGGCTGCATGTGTCGCTGGCAGCACAAGAGTGTCCAAGCCCTCCTCCAAGAGAGGTGGTGCATCGGGTTCGTACATCACATCCACGTCCATCGCGGACCCCTCCGCGACCCCTGGTCCTTGCTGCTGCATGGCACTCGTGGGCTCCCCATCCTCGCTGCAAGCTGTGCTGGTCCTCCCCGGCTCAAGGGCTGCTGCCTGAAGTGCGGGATCCTCCGACCCAGCCACGGTATGGGAGCCTGCGACGGGCTCTGGTGGTTGGTGGGGACAAACGGGGAGGTCTGGTCAGTGCACAGCAGCGAGTTACAGCGATTTACAGCGAGTGCCCCTGTGGAGGCATGCCGGCATGACGCAAATTGCCGATGCCCTTATCCAATCACAGGAGCCCTTTGTGACACATCGAGTCCAAGGAGGAGGACACCGAAGCTGCTGGCACTTGCGTCCACAAGCGAGTTAGTCTGTCTAGCCCAGAGCGGGGGGTTGTGCCACGTCATACAAGCTCTGTTCAAGAGAGTTAGTCTGTCTAACCCAGAGCGGGATTGTGCCACGTCATACAAGCTCTGTTCAAGAGAGTTAGTCTGTCTAAACCAGAGCGGGGCTTGTTCCACGTCATACAAGCTCTGTTCAAGAGAGTTAGTCTGTCTAGCCCAGAGCGGGGGTTGTGCCGCACGTCATACAAGCTCTGTTCAAGAGAGTTAGTTTGTCTTACCCAGAGCGGGGGGTTGTGCCATGTCATACAAGCTCTGTTCAAGAGAGTTAGTCCGTCTAGCCCAGAGCGGGGTTGTGCCACGCCATACAAGCTCTGTTCAAGAGAGTTAGTCTGTCTAACCCAGAGCGGGGTTGTGCCACGTCATACAAGCTCTGTTCAAGAGAGTTAGTCTGTCTAGCCCAGAGCGGGGGTTGTGCCACGTCACACAACCTCTGTTCAAGAGAGTTAGTCTGTCTAACCCAGAGCGGGGTTGTGCCACGTCATACAAGCTCTGTTCAAGAGAGTTAGTCTGTCTAGCCCAGAGCGGGGGGTTGTGCCACGTCATACAAGCTCTGTTCAAGAGAGTTAGTTTGTCTTACCCAGAGCGGGGGTTGTGCCATGTCACAAGCTCTGTTCAAGAGAGTTAGTCCGTCTAGCCCAGAGCGGGGGGTTGTGCCACGCCATACAAGCTCTGTTCAAGAGAGTTAGTCTGTCTAACCCAGAGCGGGGGTTGTGCCACGTCATACAAGCTCTGTTCAAGAGAGTTAGTCTGTCTAGCCCAGAGCGTGGTTGTGCCACGTCACACAACCTCTGTTCAAGAGAGTTAGTCTGTCTAACCCAGAGCGGGGTTGTGCCACGTCATACAACCTCTGTTCAAGAGAGTTAGTCTGTCTAGCCCAGAGCGGGGGGTTGTGCCACGTCATACAACCTCTGTTCAAGAGTTAGCCTATCTAACCCAGAGTAGCAATATACAACCTCTGTTCAAGACATATAGTCCGTCTAGCCCAGAGCGGGGGTTGTGCCACGTCATACAACCACTGTTCAAGAGAGGTGCCAAATGCATGAGAAGCACGCACGGTATCCTGCCCAAGCACAGCTAGCCTGCTCAAACCCGGGGTGCTTTTCAGGCGTCTTCCGCAACCTGTGCATGTGGCACTTCTCCCTCGACGACTTCACTTTGTGAAGCTGGCTTTGCAACGTTCAGCAAGACTTCGATTGGATTTGCATCGATCGGCACCCAGTTTGGCTTTGATATTCGGTGGCAGGAGGAAGTCACCTGATTGAACGATGGGGCAACTGCCAGTTGGCAGGGGGCAGCGGTGGGGGTGGGGGTGGGGGCAGGGGAAGCAGGGATCGAATTGTTGTAAGGTACTATCCGAGGGGCAGGGTTGCTAGCCGGGGTCGACTTCAAAATGGAGATTGGGGTGAGCACACTGCTCGGGTGTGAGGTGGCCGCTGGGATCTGCAGCGCTGTGGTCGTGAAGGCATCCCCCGGATGGGAGCCAGCAAGGCCAGGGCTAGCGCCCTCTTGGCCGATGGTCGAAAAGCGCATCGGGGTGGATGTTGGAATATGGCTTCGCTGACTGTGCATGGAGGGTCGCTGAGGGCCGGGTGGCGGGTCTGGTGCGCTGCAACCGGTGGCGGCTGCGGGCTCCAGCGCAGCGGTGGCAGCTGGTGCAGGAGCAGGGTTGAGGGGCTGCATGCCCGGAGCACTGGGAAGAGGGTGCGCAAGGGGGGCGGGTGGGATGGTGGAAGGGCGCGATGAGGTTGGTGATGCAGGCAGTGGAGGCGAGGCTGTGGTGGCGGCGGCGGCGGCGGCGTTAGCATCGGTAGTTGGGGGCGGCGAGGGCGTTGCAGACGAGGGCAGCGGTGGATCAGCTAGTGGCGGATCAGCTTGCGGCTGTGGCAAAGTGGAGAGCGTTGTTGTGGTGGACAGCGCCGGCTGGATTGCAGGTGAAACAGACGCGCGTGGGAGCGGAGGGGAGGGCTCGGGCTCGTTGAGGGAGGTCGACTCGGCAGCTGCCGAAGCCACCCCCTCCAAACCACACAGTTCCCCCCTTCATGGTTCAGGCCTGCCCCTCGAAACTGGGACACGCGGCGTGACTGTACAGCCGAAGATGCAAGGCAAGGCCCGCACGTCGCGCAGGGGCGGATCCCAGTATTGAGGCGCGCGGCAGATCATGGAGCAAGCAGGCTCTGCTGCAAGGGCGAAGCTTTACGCGAAGGGAGCAGTTGCCAGGGCCAGGGAGCCGGTGGAGACCATCATACCCGCCGGGAATGGACGGCACAGGGGGGCGGGGGGAAGGAGCGGAGGGCCCATGGGCACACCTGACCCCCCTCGGGAGCTGTTCCAGCTTGTGGCAGCGAAGGAGGCCACTGCCTGGTGGAGGGCCTCGGCGCCCTCGGAGCGGCGCAGCCGGCAGTGGCGCACGGCGGCCACGGTGCACACGAGGCGCTTGCGCAGCTCCTGCGAGATGGCCGTGTGCTGAATCACCGCCTCCAGCAGCGCGCGCGTGTCATTGGGCGTGATGCATGAGAGGCCACCTGCCCGCCGCCTCGCCACCTCAGCCCGCAAGTGGCGGTCGCCGTCAGTGAGTCGCCTGGACAAGTGGGAGTCGTGCCACTGCAAGGAGGAAATGCGAAGTGGCCGGGAGGGCCAGGGGGGAGGTTTGGCTAGGTTGAGGGTCAGGGACCGGCAAAAGGTAAATGTGGGAGCAGCGTGAAAGGACCACCGCATGGCAGGCGCGGTGCCCCAAGTCCTCTGCTGCTCTCCAGCCGTCATGGCCTCTCACTGTGCGCCCGGATGGCACGTGGCCGGCCGTTTCGCCCGCCAGTGTGGCGCATCACGAGGCAAGCAGAACACGTTTCTCAGGGTGCGCCGCGTGGCACATTCTGCGGCTCTCCAGCTTCGCCCCGAAGGTGCGCATTCCAGGCTTGCAGTGGGCGGGACAGCGAGGGCGCGAGGGGCAACAGCAGCATGAGATATGCGTCATGGCGATACAGATGGTGAGGAGGGCTACGTCGCGAGCCTACGGTCAGACGAGGACCACGGTGCTGCATCCTCGGCCATGCATCCCGCGCCGACTTCAATGGAGCATGTTGAGACCGCGCTGCCCCTATGGTATTGGAGTGAAGGGGAATACCAACGGTGCCACTTAGGTGGGTGGTGTACAGCGCAGCCAGCAGCTGCTTGAAGCGCTCCATGCACGCCTCAGGGGTGTGGGCCACTCCTGCGCGCCGCGTTGCCGGGAGGGGCGAGGATGGAATAAGCCCCAGGCACCCGGGAACGAGGCAGGGAATTTCACAACTCCAGGTGGAGGAACTGCCGGTCGCGCAAATCAGAAAATGGTACTGCGCGAGCTTGAAGGCGCACGGGTGGGGCAGATGAAGCGAGAGAGGGAGGCCTGCATGGGAGAGGGAGGAGGCCTATGGGAGGCCATCGCGCGGCGCCCCGCACCTGGGAAGGCGTCGTTGCCAACTGCCGCCATGAGCGCATTGTTTGCCATGGCCCAGTGGGGGCTGTGGCCACTCCCCCTCCGCACCCCGCTTCCCCATCTTCACTTCGTTGCATAGCGGGGATCATTCGGCGCTCTCTTCACTGGTGTGAAGGTAATCAGAACCCTAATACACCAACCAAGAGGGATCCCAAGAAATCCGACGGTACCAGAAACCCGGCGATGCAAGCACAGGAGATCGGGGGCCCGGGCAGCAGGGGGGCGCACCCGCACTCATGCACCACAGCGCACAGCAGGGCGTCCTCTGGGGGCGACCACTGCTTGGCTCCACCATCGGCCTTGTCCTCCTCGGCAGCGGGCGCTTGATCCAAGGGCTTCCTACCCCGAGCCGCCTCCCCATCTGCGTCTGCACCGGGGTCCACCTCCGGCTTATCCTGCTTCTGCTTCTGCTTCTTTGGCCGTGGCACTTTCGGCAGCCTTGCCTGCCCCCCCTGTGCGCGCACCAGTCCGTCTGACCACCGTCAACACCTCTCCGTGTAACACCCTCCTTAACGCCGCTATACAGGCTCCCAGAGGCGGGGGGCAGGCGGCAGGAGCGGCGAGGGCGGAGCGACCTGGGTTGTACGGACGAGGCGCCGCTTGGCGATGCGGCGGGCTCGCGCAGCCACCCCCATGTCCTCGCTCTTAGGGTACATTCCACAGATCAGCTCCACCTCTTTCTCGGGTTCAGGCTCGGGCTCAGGCTCAGGCTCCGACGGTATACTAGGCAGCTCCGAAAGATCTACTGGGAGGATTTCCTCCTCTCCCACCCCTGCAGCGCACAAGGGCCCAAGCCTCAAGGCCCCTGTCAAGCCCTCCATCAGACGGCCCGGGACCTCGTCCAGCCCTTGCTCGGTGGAAAGGGCAGACAGGGGTGCAAGGCAAGGTGTGGAGAGGAATACGGTGCGAAGGTGCAGAAAGACGATGAAACACGGATTGATCAAACCGCTTCGTGTGCCGCAAGCGGAGGCCAGAATACGTGTTAGCCACTCGATGAAACACTGACCTCTCCGTTCCCACGGCCTCGCCTCTGCGAGCGCTAGCCTGGTAGCTACCGAGGGCACACCCACGGAAACAGGGCGATGCAAGCAAAGGGGTACATTACCGTTATCCACCATCTGCTCCATATCCGTGGGCATCAGGGAGGAGGGCAGGAACTCCACCACAGTGTCCCCGGAGAGGCTCGCCGGCAGCTTGCGCTTGCGAGCCCGGTTCTTGCTTCCCGGCGGCCCCGAGGCCGGCCTCTGCTCTGGCCGCGTCTCCTCGGATGTCCCGGCATCCTCACCCACCCCCGCTCCCGCCGCCCCCACCCGGCTCCCTTTTGGCCTGCCCACAGGCCTCCCGACGGGCCTCCACCCTCCGTCGCGGTCGCGCTTGCCCCGCATCGCGGGGCCCCACCCAGCGCCCTGCGCGGCAGCCGCACCCCTCACGACCGGCTCAGAAGAGGGTCACGCCTCGAGCGCCGTGCAACGGAGGGCAGCCGGGATAAACGCTCCGGATCTATGCTGGACAGACACAGAGCGAGGCTGCACCTCCACAAGCTCGCCTGCGTTCCGTCGCAAGCCGCCAATCGCGCATCATTCCTTCAAGATTTGAGAGCCCAGCAACGCTTGGCCGTGCGCTCGAGATGACGACTTTCAGCCGCTGGGCCGCTCCGCTCTGGAGCCGCTTTGCGGCGCATCCGCCCTCACACCTCTGCAGGACGGCCGACACTGGAGCTCTCCAGGAATAGATGCTACCAATTCCAGACACTTTGTTGGCAGGTTGAGCTCTAATCCATGCATCGCATGCTTGCGCCGTGTGATGACATGCTAATCTCCCAACCATCAGCCGTCAACATCAAAGGTGACCAACACCCTAAACCCTATACCCCAAACCCTAGATTGCCAGCAGCGCTGATGAGGTGAGTGGCCCCCCTCGGCACGAAGCCTCAACACCATGAACCCACTCCGCCGGCTGGCAAGACACAGCACCTATGAGTGAAGTGTGCACCCTGTTCACCGTCTTGTCACCAACACTAGCATGTGTGTGGCCAAACCGTGTCGTCGCGACGAGGAGATGGCTGTCAAGGGTCGGCAAGCCGGGCGAGCAGATGGCTGTCAAGGGTCGGCAAGCCGGGCCCTCTGGCGCCAGAGGAGATGGCTGTCAAGGGTCGGCAAGCCGGGCGAGGAGATGGCTGTCAAGGGTCGGCAAGCCGGGCGGGGAGATGGCTGTCAAGGGTCGTGCCGGGCGAGGAGATGGCTGTCAAGGGTCGGCAAGCTGGGCAAGGAGATGGCTGTCAAGGTCGGCAAGCCGGGCGAGGGAGATGGCTGTCAGGGTCGGCAAGCCGGGCGAGGAGATGGCTGTCAAGGGTTGGCAAGCCGGGCCCTCTGGGCGCCAGAGGAGATGGCTGTCAAGGGTCGGCAAGCCGGGCGAGGAGATGGCTGTCAAGGGTCGGCAAGCCGGGGGCCCAGGGAGATGGCTGTCGGGCGGCAAGCCGGGCGAGGAGATGGCTGTCAAGGAGTAAGCCGGGCGAGAGATGGCTGTCAAGGGTCGGCAAGCCGGGGCGAGAAGATGGCTGTCAGGTCGGCAAGCGGGCAAGGAGATGGCTGTCAAGGGTCGGCGGGCGAGGAGATGGCTGTCAAGGGTCGGCGGGCGAGGAGATATTGTCAAGGGTCGGCAAGCCGGGCGAGGAGATGGCTGTCAAGGGTCGGCAAGCCAGGCGAGATGGCTGTCAAGGGTCAAGCCGGGCCTCTGGCGCCAGAGGAGATGGCCTGTCGGGTCGGCAAGCCGGGCGAGGGAGATGGCTGTCAAGGGTCGGCAAGCTGGGCAAGGAGATGGCTGTCAAGGGTCGGCAAGCCGGGCGAGGAGATGGCTGTCAAGGGTCGGCAAGCCGGGCGAGCAGATGGCTGTCAAGGGTCGGCAAGCCGGGCCTCTGGCGCCAGAGGAGATGGCTGTCAAGGGTCAGCAAGCCGGGCGAGGAGATGGCTGTCAAGGGTCGGCAAGCCGGGCCCTTTGGCGCCAGAGGATGCATCGCAAGCTTCGCGTCGGCCGCAGCTCTCTCGTTGCCTCCCTTTCTTCGCCGGCTCGGGCCCTCAAAAGATCCCTTGTGGAAGGTGGCACAAGCACAAGGTGGGAGGTGGGGCTCGAGGTACAGGCGATAGAGGGGGGAGGGGGGGAGGTGGGGCTCGAGGTACAGGCGATAGAGGGGGAGGAGGGTGGGAGGTGGGGCTCGAGGTACAGGCGATAGAGGGGAGGGGAGGGTGGGAGGTGGGGCTCGAGGTACAGGCGATAGAGGGGAGGGGAGGGTGGGAGGTGGGGCTCGAGGTACAGGCGATAGAGGGGGGAGGGAGGGTGGGAGGTGGGGCTCGAGGTACAGGCGGAAGAGGGGGAGGGGGGGAGGGTGGGAGGTGGGGCTCGAGGTACAGGCGAAAGAGGGGGAGGGGAGGGTGGGAGGTGGGGCTCGAGGTACAGGCGAAAGCGGGGGAGGAGGGTGGGAGGTGGGGCTCGAGGTACAGGCGATAGCGGGGGGAGGGGAGGGTGGGAGGTGGGGCTCGAGGTACAGGCGATAGAGGGGAGGGAGGGTGGGAGGGGCTCGAGGTACAGGCGATAGAGGGGGGAGGGAGGGTGGGAGGTGGGGCTCGAGGTACAGGCGATAGAGGGGGAGGGAGGGTGGGAGGTGGGGCTCGAGGTACAGGCGAAGAGGGGAGGGGAGGGGTGGGAGGTGGGGCTCGGGTACAGGCGAGCGGGGAGGGGAAGGTGGGAGGTGGGGCTCGAGGTACAGGCTAGCGCGGGGAGGAGAAGGTGGGAGGGGGCTTGAGGTACAGGCAATAGAGGGGGGGAGGGTGGGAGGTGGGGCTCAAGGTACAGGCGAGGGGGGAGGGGGGGAGGTGGGGCTCAAGGTACAGGCTAAGAGGGGGAGGGGAGGGTGGGAGGACTCAGGCATGCACCATGCGGAGCGTGTGTCGCTGGTGCCCCTGACTCCGCATCCCTCGGTTCTTCACGGGAGGCACCACCGGGGAGGTCGGGGTGCGGTTCGATGTCTCCGCGGCGCGGGACGCAGCGCGGCGCTCGGCGGCCTGCTTCGCCCTGCGCCAGCCCACCGCACCCCCCCCCCAATGCCTCGCTTCCACATCGCTAGCACTCATGGCTCCTCCATCACCCGTCGTTACCCCAAGAGTAGCAGCGTGATGGAGGCAGACCAAGCAGGTCCAATTTAGGTGGAGTGTGAGGCCATCCTAGGGGGACACGTGCGCGCCACGCAGCACCTGTGCTCCGAGGCGGTGGGCGCGCTGCACCCGCACCAAAGGCCTCCGTGCAGCACACGTGGCGCTTCGGTTGATCAAATTCTATGTGGCAGCCAAAGCAGGTGCATGCGCTGGGACTGCTTGCTCCAGCTCAGCAGGTGGGCTCCGGGCGGCAGGGCGAATGGCTGTGAAGGGTGGATGTCTCGTCTTGGAGCGCACCACACAATGTCTACACAGCTCTTACAATCCGCACCACACAACCCCTACACGACTCTCAGGATCCGCACCACACAATCCGTACACGACTCTTAGGATCCGCACCACACAATCCCTACACAGCTCTTACAATTCCAGCACCATTGGCTGCTCGGTCATCCGCCCACCGCACGATTCCAAGCTCAGATTGACGGCGTGGCGCAGCTCATGTTGGCGCCAAGAGCAGGGTGGAATCCCAGGGTTGGAGGGACATATGGGGGTTGGGAGGGGGCGGGCGAGGAGGTTCGCACTGTTGCTCGGCGATGGCTGCGGCGCGCTCGGCGGCAAGAGCCTCCTCGGCGAGGCGCTCCTCCTCCTCCTGCTGCTGGGCGACGCGTGTCACCTGTGCGCGGTACATGCGGTCCGCCTCCTCGTCATCCCATTCCTCAATGTTGAGCGGGTCCTCCTCCTCATCTGCCTCTGCTTCTTGCGCTGCCTTGGCCCGCTCTAGCTGCTCCAGCTCCCATTCCTGCTCCTCGAACTTCACCTGCCGGCCGCAAGCCCACGCTGCGTCGGTTTCTCCACTAGAGCAGCGCCTGGGACCAGCAAGCTCTTCCCGGGACCAGGCGCGGCAAGGGGCAGGCTGGAGGGGCGGAGGCGGCAGCGTGGAGGCAGAGAGGACACGTCAATCAGTAAGATTGCATGACGCATGCGGAAGGCTGGGAGGCGCGTTAGGGGCCAGGCGGAACACCTGGGCCCTGGGCAAAAGCGAGGGCTGCGAGGCGCGTTAGGGGCCAGGCGGAACACCTGGGCCCTGGGCAAGAGCGAGGGCTGCGAGCCGAGTTAGAGGCCAGACAATGCACCTGCGCTTGGGCAAGGTTGAGGTCAACCACAGGCTCCACTTCCTCGAGCCACCGCATAGCATACTTCTCCACCGGGCGAAGCTTTGCCAGCAGCGCCTCGTCCAGCCGGTCTACCACCAGCTCCTCCGCCGCGTGCGCCTGCGCCGGGGTTGTGAAATCGGCAAACATCTCGTCGTCCTCCACTGCCGTCACCTGTAATTGCCCTTCCTCCCCGATGGCACTACTCTTGGCTGGAACCAGTGCATTGGACACCTCTTCTGCGGGCGCCGGGGCGGCGGCAGCGGCGCTCCCGCCCGCATCATCCTCATCGCCCTCTGCCTCCTCCTCCTCCATCGGCGGAGGCTCCGCTGTGAACTCCGCCAACTCGGCTGCACTCTCCTTCTCTGCCTGCGCCCTGGCGTTCATGTCCGCCTCGTCCTCTGCTTGCAGCAATGCCTGCTGCAGCTCCTCCTCATTCCACGAACCCGTACTGCCCACTGCAGCATCCACCGGAGCTCCGCCCCTTGCCTCCGCCTTCTTCGCTGCCTCCGCCTCCTCCTCCACCCCCTCCGTTGAAGACTTGGCTGCACAAGCACCGGGCTTCTTCTTGTCGTCCTCGGTGGTGGGTAGGCGGAGGAGGTCCACGGGGTTAAAACCGCCGCCACCGAAGATGCCCTCCGTGTTAAACCCACCAGACTGAATGGCGAGGTGGTCCAGGACTCGCTTCTGATTCGCTTTCTTTACAATATTCTCCTCGATTGTGCTCTCAGACACCATGCGGTATATGTGCACCTGCCGCATCCAGCCGGGAGACTCGGCTCATTGCGCCGGACATGCTGCGTGTGGCCTCCGGGACCAGGGGGCCTCCGCACCGGCAGTCATCCTTCTGGAGACTGATTTTCGGTTTATGGGTTTTAAGGAGGTTTCACACTCCGATCACAGTTCGTACTGCTCTACTTATTTTTGGGCCGATTTCTATGGCAACCAAAACCCAGGCCACCAAAATGCCACAGCACATCGGCTGCCCTTGGTATCCACACCTAGTTGGCAGCGGGGTTCTGCGGCTTACCCTGGGACCGGTTCCTTTGGCCCTACATTGCCACAGAAGACCGGCTGCCCTTGGTATCCACACCTAGTTGGCAGCGGGGTTCTGTGGCTTACCCTGGGACCGATTCCTTTGGCCCTATATTGCCACAGAAGACCGGCTGCACCATGTACCCACGCCGGGGATCAAAGGATTCAGCACACACTTCGGGACACTTTTCCGGATTCTCCGCAGCTCACTCGTGAAGAATGGGTCCCCGGCTCAACACTGTCAGCGCCGGCACGGCCGGCGTCATCACCAGGTAAGCAGAGTGAAAACCCTAAACCCTAGATATGCCAGTGAGGGGAATATCCTTGGACTAATTCCTTTGGCATCATATAGCCACTGAAGAATGGCGCGGGTGTTTGTGTGCGTGTATGTAGTTGGAAGTTACCTCAACATCACACCAACCCTAAATACGAACGAGCACATCGCGCCGGACTGGAGCCGAAGGGCATCGGGCCCGGCGCATCCCTGCCTCGCAGGGTGCAAATAGGTCAGCCAATGTAGCACTTAGCGCGATACACCCCAAGACAAGCGCGGCTCCACGTGGCGCGTGCTCTTGCCCAGCGCGGCCGCATCCACCCGGGTGGGGTCGCGCTGCATAGACGAGTGAGTTCATGCAGAGTGCATACCCTGACGGAAGCCGGCTCATGACGAAAGCCGGCTCATGACGAAAGCCGGCTCGTGACGAAAGACGGCTCGTGACGAAAGCCGGCTCGTGACGAAAGCCGGCTCGTGACGAAAGCCGGCTCGTGACGAAAGCCGGCTCGTGACGAAAGCCGGCTCGTGCCGAAAGCCGGCTCGTGCCGGCTCGTGAAAAGCCGGCTCATGACGAAAGCCGGCTCGTGACGAAAGCCGGCTCGTGACGAAAGCCGGCTCGTGACGAAAGCCGGCTCGTGCCGAAAGCCGGCTCGTGCCGAAAGCCGGCTCGTGCCGACGAAAGCCGGCTCGTGACGAAAGCCGGCTCATGACGAAAGCCGGCTCGTGACGAAAGCCGGCTCGTGACGAAAGCCGGCTCGTGACGAAAGCCGGCTCAAGACGAAAGCCGGCTCGTGACGAAAGCCGGCTCATGACGAAAGCCGGCTCGTGACGAAAGCCGGCTCAAGACGAAAGCCGGCTCGTGACGAAAGCCGGCTCGTGACGAAAGCCGGCTCGTGACGAAAGCCGGCTCATGACGAAAGCCGGCTTATGACGAAAGCCAGCTCGTGCCAAAAGCCGGCTCGTGCCGAAAGCCGGCTCGTGACGAAAGCCGGCTCATGACGAAAGCCGGCTCATGACGAAAGCCGGCTCGTGACGAAAGCCGGCTCGTGACGAAAGCCGGCTCGTGACGAAAGCCGGCTCATGATGAAAGCCGGCTCATGACGAAAGCCGGCTCATGACGAAAGCCGGCTCGTGACGAAAGCCGGCTCGTGACGAAAGCCGGCTCATGACGAAAGCCGGCTCATGACGAAACCCGGATCATCCTTCTGCGGGTGTTGTCTGCACAACCTGCGTGCTGGCTGGGTGCAGCCTGGGTGCAGGCGCTCCTTCCGGGTCTGGCGGTGCGGGCGAGGGGGGGCGCACCTCCTGGGTCTGGCGGTGGGGGCAAGGGGAGGCGCACCTCCCGGGTCTGGGCGGTGGGGGCGAGGCGCACCTCCGGGTCTGGCGGTGGGGGCGAGGGGAGGCGCACCTCCCGGGTCTGGCAGTGGGGGGAGGGGGACGCATCTCCCAAGTCTGGCGGTGCGGGCGAGGTGGGCGCACCTCCCGCGTCTGGCAGTGGGGCGAGGGGGGACGCACCTCCCGGGTCTGGCGGTGCAGGCGAGGGGGGGCGCACCTCCCGGGTCTGGCCGATACGGTGGCAGCGGTCCTGCGCCTGGGAGTCCATAGCGGGGTTCCAGTCACTGTCGTAGAAGATGACGGTATCCGCCCCGGTGAGGTTCATCCCCACCCCTCCGCTCCTTGTCGACAGGATGAAGACGAAAATTTTCGGATTGTTGTTGAAGCGCTGCATATAGATGTTACGCTGCTCGGGCTTGGTGGTGCCGTCAAGCCGCAGGTAGCGGTACCCGTGCAGGTTGAGGAACTCCTCGAGGATGTCCAGCATGCGCGTCATCTGCGTGAAGATCAGAGCGCGCGACCCTCGCGACTGAAGCTGTCGAAGGAGCACCTGCACAACCGGGGGAGAGAGAGGGAGGGGATTGAGCCTGCGAGCCGGGCTGGCACGTAGATGCAGCGTGGGCATGGGGGAAATCGCTCCACTTGGCTCCCATCACCACCCTTAGCTATCATCAAGCGAGCCATCGACAGGGGGTCACACTGCAGGGGTCCCAGACGCGCCCCTCACAGGGAACCTCTTCGGAGCCTCTCTGGTGTAAATTGAGACGCAGGTCTGGCCGCCCACCCTGACATTGCTAATAAAAAATCAGCAGTCGGAAGTGAGGAACAGGTCCCGCAGTCTCAAGCAGGCCCCGCAGCTTTCGACTGTTAAGAGCACCAGGGAGGGGGGAGAAGGGATGCAGAGCTGCAGCCCCTAAGCGCGGACGGAGCAGGGATGGGAGTGTACCGCGAGAGCCTGCAGCTTGCCGCAGTCAAACTGCACGAGGCGCTTGTCCGGGAAGAACAGTTGCTGCCGCACCCTCACAGTGTGGACGGAGCCGAGCCGCGGCAGAACCTCCGTTGTGAGCGCTCGCGCCGCTCGCTGCGCCTGTAGCAGCACCGCGTTGCAGGGTTTACTGCACCACGCCGTGGGTGCGGCTGTCCTCGCTGGCAGGATGACGCAGGTGTACTCCTCCAAAATGTGCTGCAGCTGCACAGCGCGCTCCTCGCACGTCAGCACCGCTGCCGCCAGCGCGTCCGAGTACTCCAAGTACCGCTTGGGATTCTCTGATAAGGCCTGCGGATCCCACTCCCAACCCCTCCATCCCCTCTCTCTGTCATCCCCCTCGCAGCCTGGAACAGCAGCCCTTGGGGGACCAGCTCTCGGTCCTGAGCAACTGCTGGGCCTTCCGTCCAGACAGCCCGAGTCCACAGGCCAGGCTCTGAGTCGCCAAGGCTCGACACCAGAGACCATCGAGCGGACCATATGACGCGGCTCACCGCTCAGCTGGCATGACCCTTGGATGTGTGGCCCACTGCAACGCCCAGCTACCCTCTGTGTCATCTCCTACATTGCATTGCACTGACATGGTCCCAAGCTCTCTTCCGGTGAGGCAAATCTCAAGTCCGGTTGCACCTGAAGCATTGGATTGAACATGAGGGCGCCGTCGCATGTATTCCCAGTTCCACAGCCCCATCACGCAGCGTGACCCTCCACCACTAAGCGCTGGGCAGATTCAAAATAACATGCCAGGTCATAGGGAGTAGGAAGGGGGCGAGGGGAATTGGTGGTGGTGGTGGGGGGTAAGACACCTTGATGCCCTGCAGCTGCAGAGGGACGGCCACAGCACGCCGCAGGTCCGCGCCCAGCATCGGGGCCGCAGCGGCACGGCGGTCGCTCCACAGGGCCAGCAGCGCGGCCACTGCGCAAGCCGCTCGCCGCCGGCGCGCCACGCGCAAAACCCGTACCCGCGCCACAGCGGCCTCCGCCTCCAGGCTGCCGCGCGGGGCCACCACCTCGAGCTCCCCTGGCCGCGGCTGCTCCGCCATCTCCAGGACCATCGCCTGCGGAGTCGCCAGCGCGGCCACCTCCTCCACCTCCCATTGGGCCATGCCTTCCAGGTCCGGGAGCACCAGGCCGAGAGCGCGCAGCGCGGCGTCCCGTGCCCCCGCCGCCGTCACGTCGAAAGGCCCCACGGCCTCGTGCGCATTCAGCACCAGCGAAGGCATGTGCGCGCTGATGGGCTCCATGTCGAAGGCTGACACGATGGTTCGTCCCGCGAACATATCCGGGTGGTTACATACCTGCCCGACAAGCAGCTCGCGCCCCTCCGCCCCCCTCACGCCACAAGCTTCCACTAAATGTGATCCCTGGATTAACTTGCACGTTGACTAGCAGCTTGCTTGCAGTTAAAGTGCCACAGTCACTTTGGCCCCTCCCCCTCCGAGAGATGACTCCTCTCATACCCCCTACCCCTCACACCCACTTCCGCTCACACAACGCTCCGTCACGACGCTCACACGACGCCCGTCACACGACGCCTGGGCCTCACACGACGCTCCGCCACACGACGCTTCGTCACACGACACACGACGCTTCCACACGACGCCTCGTCACACGACGCTTCCGTCACACCGCCACTTCCGCTCACACGACGCTCGCTCACACGACGCTTCCGCTCACACGACGCTTCCGCTCACACGACGCCCGCTCACACGACGCTCCGCCACACGACGTCACACGACGCCCGGCCACACGACGCTCCGCCACACGACGCTTCCGCTCACACGACGCTTCCGCTCACGACGACGACGCTCCGTCACACGACGCTTCCGCTCACACGACGCTTCCGTCACGACGCTCCGCTCACACGTACGCTCCGTCACACGACGCTCGCCACACGACGCACACGACGCTCCGTCACACGACGCTTCCGCCACACGACGCTTCCGCCACACGACGCTTCCGCACACGACGCTCGGGCCACACGACGCTCCGCCGACCTCACGACGCCTCGCTCACACGACGCTCCGTCACGACGCTTCCGTCACACGACGCCCGCCACACCCACTTCCGCCACACGACGCTCCGTCACACGACGCTTCACACGACGCTCTGGCCACACGACGCTCCGTCACGACGCTCCGCCACACGACGCTTCCGCTCACACGACGCTTCCACACGACGCTTCCGCTCACACGACGCTCGTCACACGACGCCTCACACGCTCCGTCACACGACGCTCCACACGACGCCCCGCCACACGACGCTCACACGACGCTCCGTCACGACGCTGGCCACACGACGCTTTCGTCACACGACGCTTCCGCTCACACGACGCTCACGAAGCTTCCGCGCTCTCTCTCGCCAGTCATGAGGCTTGTTTCGCTCACAAAGCTGGTTCTGCTCATGAAGCTGGTTTAGCTCATGAAGCTGGTTTTGCTCATGAAGCTGGTTCAGCTCACGAAACTGGTTTAGCTCATGAAGTTGGAGGGGAATGGGGGTGCACCTTGCGCAGCTGCATCAGCACGTTGATGATGCCCAGGAGGTTGCCGGACCCGAGGATGCTGCGGGTTCCCACGCTCGCCATGTACTCCTCATATAGCCGACGCTGCCGCTTCGACAGCCGGCATGTCACCACATGCTCAAACTTGCCGGGCAGCTTCTTCTCCACGTCCTTCTTCAGCCGGCGCAGCAAGAAGGGGCGCAGGACCCCTGCCGGCACCGCAACACCCCCTCCCATTGAATTCCCCTCCGGAGGGTGAGAGTTGCGTTTCCTCGGGCAGGCGAGCAAGGCGGCAGCTTTGTGGCGCGCACCGTGGAGACGGTCCACCACTTCTTTGTTGAGCGTCTCAGTGCCCTCTGCCATGCCGGTGAGGGGGTGGCTGAACCAGTCCTTGAACTCCTTGTGCGAGTGGAAAATGTGCGGCATGAGGAAGTGCATCAGCGACCAGAGCTCCATGAGGTCGTTCTGCAGCGGCGTGCCGGTGAGCAGCAGGCGGCGCTTGGAGTTGAAGTTGAGCAGCGTCTGCCACCGCTGCGACTTCCAGTTCTTGATCATGTGTGCCTCGTCCAGAATCAAGTACTTCCACTTCTTGCGGCGGAACATCTTCTGGTCCTGCAGAATCAGCGTGTACGTCGTGATGCACACGTGGAAGCTGTTGGCCTTCGACCATCCGGTGCGCTTGTTCTGCATCCCCCCGCATCCTCCGCCACGTCAGCCCCCCGCATCCTCCGCCGCGTCATCCCTCGGCATCCTCCGCCGCGTCAGCCCCCGGCATCCTCCGCCGCGTCAGCCCCCGGCATCCTCCGCCGCGTCATCCCCCGGCATCCTCCGCCGTGCCAGCCACCGGCATCCTCCACCGTGCCAGCCCCCGGCATCCTCCACCGCGTCATCTCCCGGCATCCTCCGCCGTGCCAGCCCCGGCATCCTCCGCCGTGTCAGCCTGCATCCTCCGCCACGTCATCCCCGGCATCCTCCGCCGTGTCACCCCCGGCATCCTCCGCCACGTCCCCTCGGCATCCTCCGCCGCGTCAGCCCCCGGCATCCTCCGCCGCGTCAGCCCCCGGCATCCTCCGCCGCGTCATCCCCCGGCATCCTCCGCCGTGCCAGCCACCGGCATCCTCCACCGTGCCAGCCCCCGGCATCCTTCAGGACGCCATGGCTGCCGCTTGCTTGCCGCTATCACGCCCGAGACGAGCACTTCGTTCTCACGCTTGTGCCAGACAGCAAAGCCTCTCTGCCCTAACCCACGTGCAGGGGCGCCATGGTTCCCTATTTTGGCCAAGAGGCAGTGCGAGGAGGGCCTTCGGTGCGAATTCCCACATCCATGCGCGTGCCAAAAGGCAAAAGGGCGAAGAGGACGAGGGGGTGAAGGGGTGGGAGAGTCTGGGAAATGTGAGATAAGGAGAGCAAAAGGGTGGTTTGGGGGGTAACTTGTACTGCACTGTACTGGGAATCGGCGCAAGGGATAGTGGCTGCGACCGGAAGTTGAAGCCTAGAACCCCTGGCAGCGGACCCCTAGCGGCAGGGTGCATAGTGGGAGGGCATGGGCAATTAGTTCTGGGAAGGTAAATTGCACTTGGACTCGCTGCCGCTGCCGCACCATGCCAAGCTATCAAATATGGCGCCGTCTGCTGCAGACGCAGGGCGGGCCAGGGGGGGGAGGGGGGGTAAATGGGGTATGCCTTGCGCTCCTTGGCGCTGCCGAAGTAGGTGAGGACCTTGAAGGCGGGGCACCACTTCTTGAGCTCCATCTCCCAGTTGAGCATCACGCTCGTGGGCACCACTATCAGGTGAGGCCCCCAGATGCCCTGCACCGCGCCTCGCGCTCCCCGCGCCATGCCATGCCCTAAGCCACCCGGGCCGCCGCAACCCTCCAAGGACTTCCTGCTCTACTCAACCGCAAAAGATGACCAGGAGGCACGCCTGGGAGTGGCCATCTGACGGCTCGCAGTTGCGGCACATCGGACGGTGTGGCTCGCAGCAGTCGCGCATCACCCGTTGCGGTGCCCGCTTCCTGGAGCCAGTTGCTTATGCAAGGCACGGCCTGAGCTCCTACAGCGCAGAGACTCAAAGGATGGTCGCAAGCCCCCCAAAAGCCCAGCACCGCAGAGAGCCATACGCCCTTACCTTCTCAGCGGCTAGGTGCGCAAGCAGGGAGATGGTCTGTATTGTCTTGCCGAGCCCCATCTCGTCGGCCAGGATGCCGTTCAGCTTCTTCTCGTACATCGCGGCCAGCCAGTCGAGGCCGATGTGCTGGTACTCGCGCAAGGGGAACTTGAGCAGGAACGGCACTTTCGTCTTCACCTGCGAGTGCGCCCACAGACAGATGCTCATTGCTCAACAATCTCACCACGCCTCCCCTTTCTTTGACTGCCAGCATCCTAGCCACCACGGTCACGCAACTCAGACAAGCTCTTCAGCTGCTGCATGCACCCACGCCCGGGATCCAAGGGCTCAGACACGATCTGGTGGCTTGGGCTCTGGTTGCCAAGGAAGTCGGTCCAAGCTTATCCCCACACAGCGTGTTCACCTATTTCTGAGGGTGCGTCGCCCTCCCAGACACGCCATCCAGGCGCAGGGAGGGCGGGGGGAGGGGGTTGGAAGGGCGAGAGGGATGCAGGAAAGTACAAAGTGCTGCACACGCACCTCTGTGGTCTCAAAGGTGAACCCCGTGGGCTGCACCACGCATGCATCTGCAGCTACAGACTCCAGCATCCCTCTCCGCCCCTCCGCACCCGCTGGTTTCTCTTCCGCGCCTTTGTCATCCTCGCCCTGCCCCGCTGGCTGCCCGGCCTTCCCGGTAGCTTCCACGTCTTCCATGGCCACCTCTGCACACGCCAACCGTCGCCTCACCGCGCGACCTCCAGTTGCTGCCACAGTGCGCATCTCACGTGCATTCCGAGTGTATGCGCTCCTTGGGCATGATCCGAGACTGCAGGGAATGGGAGGCGATGGCAGTGAGTTCACATCGAGAGGGCTGAGCGCCAAGCCTCTCTTCAAGACGCCCGGGAGGTCACTGCGGCCTTCCCGGACGTTGCCGCCATGCGCGTGCTGTGGCTCCTGGCTGCGGCCCGCGTGGCATCATGCTGAGCGAACGCCGGCAGGGGCATGTCATCACAGGGGATTGTATCTCACCACAGGGGATTGCATGTCATCACAGGGGATTGCATGTCCTCACAGGGGATTGC
>LGRX02007812.1:56192-80988 GCA_001247695.2 Cymbomonas tetramitiformis
TCCTCACAGGGGATTGCCATGTCATCACAGGGGATTGCCATGTCCTCACAGGGGATTGCCAAAAGCGCACCTTCCGACATCAGGAGGGAAAGGGGCGCTTCCTCCTCTGCCTCCTCCTCCTCCACTTGCTCACCCATCTCCACATCTGGGTTCAGCGCTTCCTCGGCCGCCCCCACAGTGCCCTCCTGCCCGTCTGCCACTGCCGTGCCGCCCGTGCTTTCCACGGGAACGGTGGCTGCGCCAGCGCCGCCTTCCGCTCGGCCCGGCGGCTCCTTGGGCAGCGCGGAGGCTTCCAGGGCACCGTCGGATGATCGGGAGTCGCTTGCGCCTGCTGACCCACCAGAACGGGCGCCGGCGCCCACCACCTCCTCACCGCCGCCTTCGCCATGTTCCGGCTCCACCAGCTCCGAGAGTCCGTGCTCGCTGCCCTCTTCGCTGGCGTCGCTGTCACTGCTGCCGCTGCGCTCCGCCTCAATCTCTTCATCCTCCGCGTGCTCCGCCTCCTCTCGCGCGCGCGCACGGTAGAGGGCGAGAAGCTCCTGCGGCACACCCACGACATGCTGCGTAAGCTGCGTCACTTCACCACAGCGTGCAAGTTTCCTGTCTGGCTGCAAAACCATGCCATACCGGGACCGCCACGAAACCCCAACTGTTCTGTGCAAGTCCTGGGCGCCCCCGCGGCATTCGCATCTGCTGCCACGTCCTCTCCAGTGTTGCTGGCATCGAAAACCGCAGCTCAGACACAGCACCCAGCTTTGGACAATGGGCAGTGCCCCGACTGCTATCACCAACCACCTTGGGCATCACTCCACCACCATTTTGCCCAAGAGCTTGCCATCGCCCTGCACATGGCTGAGCTCGAGGTTCCTAAGCTACACGCACACTGGTCTCTCCAGGCAATCTGGACATGAGAAGGGGGGGGGAGACACCTCAATGGGCATCTCGCTCTCCCTCTGCAGAGCATCCATTTCAGCCGCAGGGTCAGCCTCCCCGAGGCCCTGCGCCACCGCCATCTCCGCCTCCAGAGTGCTTTCGTCATCTTCATCCTCCCCCTCCACGGCCACATACTCCTCCTCGACGTCGCCTTCCTCCATCGGTAGTGGTTCTACCCCCAAGGGCTGTGCCATACCCCCGATAGCAACGGCCCGCTCTTCCTTCGGGACCTCTACCATAGGTGCCTTGCCTTTCTCGGCGCGGCGCCTCGCATCACGCTCCTCGGCTGTCTCCTCTCGTGCCGCACCGGTGGCATCGCTTCCCTCCTGCGCACCCACACCCGCAGCAGCTTGATATCTTGACGCGCCCCACCGCATCCAGCCCCCGTTGCAGACCCAGAAATGCCTTACAGCGCCCCACCGCATCCAACCACCCCTTGCAGACCCAGAAGGGCCTTACAGCGCCCCACCGCATCCATCCCCGCGATACGGACCCAGAAATGTGTCATAGCACGCTGCCTGCAGAGGGATGCCACGTGTGAAACATGACAGGGGCGCCCTTCTGGAAGCCTTTCCATCCAATTTCTGAAAGCCAACTCCCTGAGGCATCCTCCAGGCCTACCTCTGCAGTGTCCAATTTCTGAAAGCCAACTCCCTGAGGCATCCTCCAGGCCTACCTCTGCAGTGTTCGCATCTTTGTGGACATCACGCACATCGCCCGTTTCCTCGCTCTTCTCAACATCTCCTCCCCTCTCATCTGCGCCCTCATCCTCAGCGTCCTCCTCATTGCTGACAGTGCCATAATCATCATCATCGTCATCATCATCATCAGCAGCATCATCGCACTCAGCCGCTGCTTTGTACCGCTTCAACAGCTCCTGCATGTCCAGCCCCCACACTCACCGATAGGCACAATGCTTCCCGCAATCAGGTTCCTAGGACACTGGCTGTAGGCATGCCCCTGTGCCCCGCAACCAGGTTCCTGGGACACTGGCTGTAGGCATGCCCCTGTGCCCCGCAACCAGGTTCCTGGGACACTGGCTGTAGGCATGCCCCTGTGCCCCGCAACCAGGTTCCTGGGACACTGGCTGTAGGCATGCCCCTGTGCCCCGCAGAGTCAGAAGAGCTTCACAGCACGCGCACAAACCAAACCAGAATCATGGGGGGAAGGTGGGGGAAAGGCGGGGGGGAGGAGGGGTGCAAGGCGCAGGCGCACCTCGATGGGCAGCTCGCTCTCCCGCTGCAGCTCGTCCAACTCCTCTGGCCCCTGCAGATCCCCCCGCTGGCGCGCCAGCTCTTCCTCCTCGTCCAGGGTCCCTTCGTCGTCTTCCCCCTCGCCTTCTCCAGGGATAAACTCCTCCCCTGCGTCCTCCTCCTCCACCTCCTGCGCTGCGCTTGGCTCAGCGGGTACCACAAATCGGGTACCACAATGTGCAACTGTGACCCCATCCTCTCCCGATTCCTCCTCCTTCACCCTGCGGCTCACGCCGGGCCCCTCGAGGTCTACTGCAGCGTCGTCCGCCCCACTGGCTGCAATTGCTACATCTTCCCCTCCCTCGACACGCAATCCAGAGGGAGAACACTTCTCCTCCGCCAGCTCTGGCTCGTGCTCTCTTCCTGCAGGCGTCTCAGCCGCAGCAGCCGGTGAGGCTTCGCCAAGATGCGCAGGGGCGGCCGCTGTGGCCCCCGGGCAAGAAGCGCCGTCGGGCTTCTTTTCCTCGTCAGCCTCCTCCCCTGGTACAGCACCGGCAGCACCCATCTCTATGTCCATGCCTTCCACCCCGGTGCCATCCGCCTCGTGCTTGCACAAAGGCGGCGGCAACTCCACATCTGGAACTCGATCACACAGCATGCTACTTTCCAGCGCCCCAGAACCCTCAGGTGTCGTCTCCGTGTCCCCCCCCTCAGCCGAATCACTCTCCTGGCCCTCCTCGGCCTGCCCCAGCGCTGCCTCTCTCTCGTGGTACTGCCGCAGCAGCTCCTCTATGGGGATCTCGCTGTCCTGCTGAAGAGTGTGGAGCTCGTCGGCATCATCCTCATCCCCAACGGCCAGCCGCTCCTCCGCCTCAAGCGTAGCCTCATCGTCCTTGCCGTCCTCCTCCTCACCCACAACGAAGTCCATGTCTTCCCCCGCCCCGCCCTCCGTGGCCCCCTCCGCAGCCCCCTCTGTGCCTTCCTGCTTGATTTGTGCAGCTTCGTGGCCTGCTGATAAGCCCCCCGATGATGCACCCACGGGAGCACCCAAAGCCCCGGCCTTGCTGGGCTTGCCGGGCGGCGCCTCGAGGAGCCCCATCTGCACGCACACGTGGCAGCACCGCATCGCTGGCGTCAAGAGCCCTCAAAACCAACATGCCAGGGCTCAAGTGGCGTTCTCGGGAGCTGGCAAAGGATACATCAAGGGGACGCCTCAAGTTATACAAGTACAGGAGGGTGTCATGGCGAGCTGTCACAGGAATGCCCTTGTCACAGGCACTGGCAGATGGACACTCTCATGGGAGATGCCGAGGAGGAAGGCATGCGACGAAAGTTGCCAAGGAGGAAGGCATGCGAGGAAAGATGCCGAGGAGAAAGGCATGAGACGAAAGATGCCGAGGAGGAAGTCATGAGAGGAAAGATGCCGAGAGGGAAGGCATGATACGAAAGATGCCGAGGAAGAAGTCATGAGAAGAAAGATGCCGAGGAGGAAGGCATGCGAGGAAAGATGCCGAGGAGGAAGGCATGCGAGGAAAGATGCCGAGGAGGAAATCACTTGAGTCTCTCACAGGAAGCCGCCACGTGGATATCATGGACGCTGCCAGAGGAGGGCGCAACGGGAGGCTGCGGCAGGAGGATGTGACAGGAAGCCTGCACGAGGGGTTGCAGCATAGGGAGGTGCAACAAGGGGTCAGGTCGATGGGAAGGACGTGGCGCAGAGAGGCGCACCGCGCGCTTCTCTTTGTACTGCGTGAGGTCGTCAGCGAGCACCTTGCTGTACTTCTCCGTCTGCCATCCCCAAGACGACCCTCACACTTTTAAACAACCACAGCATGGCGCGAGTCGCTCCCCCACTATCCGGTGCGCGCAGGGAGGGCCACATGTGACCGTGCAGGACGCACAGGGGCAGCTGCATCCGCCGGGCGCACCTGGCTGAGCAGGAAGGTCAAGTGCTTATCCAGCGCCTCCTTCTTTTGTTTCTGCGCCGCGGGCACAGGCACACCACCGCAAGGCTCTCCGTTAACCGGACTGAGGGAAGAGGGCCCGGGGGGAGATGCCTCCACAACAGTGTGAAGCTTGAAGACCACGACAGGTCCCAGGGGAGGGCCCTGGGGAGAGCGCTCCACAACAGTGGAAGATTGAAGACCACGACAGGTCCCAGGGGGAGGCCCGGGGGGAGATACTCTCACAAACATGCGTGATAGTTTGAAGACCACGACAGGTCCCAGGGGAGGCCCTGGGGAGATAAGCCCACAACAGTGAAGATTTCAGAAGACCACGACAGGTCCCAGGGGAGGGCCCGGGGGAGATACTCACAACAGTGATGCTTGAAGACCACGACAGGTCCCAGGGGAGGGCCCGGGGGAGATACCCACAACAGTGGATGTTTGAAGACCACGACAGGTCCCCAGGGGGAGGGCCTGGGAGTAGATATCACAAATAACGTGATGTTTGAAGACCACGATACAGGTCCCAGGGGAGAGCCTGGGGATGCTCCACAACAGTGGAAGCTTGAAGACTACAACAGGTCCCAGGGGTGAGAGCCCGGGGAGATGCCTCCACAACGAGAAGCTTGAAGACCACGACAGGTCCCAGGGGGAGGGCCTGGGGGAGATGGCTCCACAACAGCAAGATGTTGGAAGATCACGACAGGTCCCAGGGGAGGGCCTGGGGAAAGATAGCTCCACAACAGTGTAGTTTGAAGATCATGACAGGTCCCAGGAGGGGCCTGGGGGAGATAGCCTCCCACAACAGGAAGCTTGAAGACCACGACAGGTCCCAGGGGAGGGTCCGGGGAGATGCCTCCACAACAGTGTGAAGCTGAAGCACCACGACAGTCCCAGGGGAGGGCCCGGGGAGAAGGCCTCCACAACAGTGATGTTTGGAAGACCACGACAGTCCCAGGGGGAGGGCCTGGGGTGGAGCACGCACAACAACGGTACAAGATTAAGACCACTATTAGGTCCTGTGAGGCCCGGGGGAGATAGGCTCCACAACAGTGTGATGCTTGAAGCACACGACATCCCAGGAGGGAGGGCCCGGGAGTGATGCCTCCACAACAGTGTGAAGCTTGAGGACCACGACAGGTCCCAGGGGGGAGGTCCCGGGGGAGATACCTCGACAACAGTGTGATGCTTGAAGACCACGAGCTTTTCGATCTTGCTCCAAAACTTCTTCACCTGCACAGAGGTTTCCACGAAATGCATCAAGGCAGCTCACCTGGTTGAACGGACAGGGTTACTGCGGACGCATTACCTCTCGAGAAATGCCACTCGCAACGCGACGGATTCGGAGCTCTTCGTCCTTCTCGCGCCTGGCAGCACAGCCCATCCTGAGCCTGAGCCTGGGCGCAGCGCCTGGTCGGCCAGGGACCAGCAGTCCGCCTGTCTCTCCGAACGCTGACTTCCCGCGGAACTGGCAGCTTCTACAGCAACTGCTGCACACAGGAGATCCGCCCGAGCAACCCCTAAAAGCATTGCTGAGCGAGGCCTACGGCCGGAAGAAAGAACAATCGGCGCTTCCTGAAGGCCTCGGTACGAACCTTTCAGTCCGAGAGACCACGTCCAGACGCCCCTTAATCACTGCCTGCGTGAAGCGCTTCGCCTGCTTCATCTTCCACCTCCGCTCCTTCTCCATATCCTGATCGCCACCAAGTGGAAAGCCAATTGATCCCTCCCCACTCCAGCTTGAACGTAGGCCACGAGTACCATACATATTCGCACATCTCAGCAAAGCTCGGAGTCGGAGGTTAGGGTTCAACGGAAGAACGACTTCCGTATGCACGTACTCTAGGGAATGGCGGAGAAACAGCGGCGGAACAGAAAGCGTTGCCACTTGATCCCTAGAAGGACGGCATAACTGCCATCGCTTCGCTTTAGCGATAACACGCTGCTGCTTCCCAGGGTGTGGGCATGCCCTGGAAAAGCGTTATCCTTCTACGGCGCACTAGATAGCCGTGGCACCAGGACGACACTCTTTGGGAATAGCGTACGTGCCTTCTGATACTCCAATGAGATCGGCATGCTTTCGCTCTTCGCATGCTCAGCGAGGTGGACAGTCACGAAAGATGGTCCGATGACGTGTTCTGATCAACAGGATCTCGCGCAGCACACAGCGCGCTTCGTGCTATTGCCGGGTAACGCTAGGTGCAACCACTCTTTCGGAAAAAATACGTATGGTTGTTAAAGAGCATGACGTGATCAACAAGCGCTCTCCCCACAGCCCGCAAACGTAGTGTAATGAAATTACAACTCCATAAACTAGTTCCCTGGAAGCAGTCAATGTGGTATTCGGGCTTTGCGGAGTAAGTAGCGCCGCAAGCTAAGACCGTGCTAGAGAGAATATGCTTGATGCAATCACTGTTTGGAAACAGCCTAGCATGACGTGATCAACAAGCCTGCAAACTTTACCCAGTGCGCTTAGCGTCTTGGAGTATAACGCTTCCTGCACTGGCTCTATCGAAGCAGCCGCTCAGGTTTTCTGACCCCACGACATGATCTTCACGCCCTCACACCTACTCACGCTTGCTTAGCCACAGCCGATCGATAGAGAGTGAATAGAACTGTGTCCAGGGCGGGACCTTGGCGAGCCACGCCATCTCCTCGAGAAGGAAATCCCAGTGAGTTTTGTTGCGCGCTGGCTCTGGGAACTTTGGGGGCGCCTTGTCCGGAATGACTTGTGTCCGGATCTCCTGCACCCGCCGCATGATAGCTGCCTCCTCCGACGTGTAGACCGGGGACTCCACGTGCCCAGCAGCGACGCGCGATCGCGTGCGACGCGAAGGGGCCACCATAGGGCTTGGCTCGCCTGCGTTGAAGGACAGCCCCCAAGGGCCAGGGCGCATAAACGACTCGCTCGAGATCGACAGCCGACAGTCAGGTGAACTGGCTTAACACTCTCCTTAAAGATTGTTGAACTGCAACTTACGCACCGAGACGGGCACCGCTGCATGTACCCGCACAGGGAGCAGCGGCGAGGGCAGGGCACCGAAAGAGCGGTGCAATCACAAAAGTGCGAGTCTGCACTGCAAGAGCAACGTCGCGGAGCCTGAAAAGGCTCTTGAAGCGCGGGTTGAACATGTCGCCCCGTGCCAAAGTAACCACGTCGCTCTGGCTCGAGGCGCTCCTGGCACAATTGTTGATCACGATGGATCGAGTGCTAGAATGCACAAGCAGGGGCGGCTTTGCACCTGGTGGTTCCTGGTGACCGGCGTTGGCAGCTCGGGAGCCCCTGCGACCGGTGATCCCCGCG
Source organism: Cymbomonas tetramitiformis (assembly GCA_001247695.2). Taxonomy (NCBI): domain Eukaryota; kingdom Viridiplantae; phylum Chlorophyta; class Pyramimonadophyceae; order Pyramimonadales; family Pyramimonadaceae; genus Cymbomonas; species Cymbomonas tetramitiformis. The sequence continues at coordinate 63,569 of LGRX02007812.1, forward strand.
GAGCCGGCAGTAGGGTCCTCCGCCCTGTCAACAGCCAGCGACGCGGTGCGCCGGCGGCCGGGTGGGCGCGCGGCGGGAGGTTCGGCAAGGGTCTCGTCCCCACTCCCGCCACGGACAGTGCCCCTTCCCGAGGAAGAATCTGTGGCGGCCGGTGCCCGAAGTCGACGATTCAGCTCGGCATCCATTCTTTCTTATTTTGCACAACGGCACCCTCAGGGTGGTCCTGTGACGTTGCGCGTAGAACGGCTTCACCTGAAGGGTGGGGGGTCAGAGAATGGGCTCGTCCAAGGAATAAGCATAGGCGTACATCCGCAGTAAAGGTTGTGTGGACGGAGGCTCGCGAACTGAGAGGTGTGTAACACGTACAGAAAAGATTAACAGTAAAATCAGCAAAGGCAACGTCACGGTAAAAGGCACGGTAAACGGCACGGTGCATACAGGAGACCATAAAATCACATCATACAATAACAAAGGCACCATCCGCAGCGAACTTTCGAAGAGACACCATATCCTTACAGGGCTCGGAAGTCCAATCTCTTGCAGGACCCGTATGATAAAACGCCGAACAACCACAGGAGAAAACGGAGCCAGATTGACCCAGACCCACGTGCCGTATTCTCTGAGTTTCGTGCGCGTTCCCTAGGATGTTACGTAAGCCATGCTTGATCAAACAATAAAACATGCCACAGGAAAGTGGCCGGAAAAGCGCGACCAACTCAAAGCCCTTAATCAGTTAGACACTTCACACGTTCAGCGCTTTCATCTGACCGTATACACAGCTTGAAAATGGGCTAGGATAATCTGCCCGCGGAGGGGCTGTTCAGAAAAGTGCGTGCAGTGTAAAAACTTGAGCTTTCAACTTCTGAGATCTGAAGGTTGCTAACAAACATACGTGAAAAGACCCTGGTTCCGATCAAAACTTAGCATGATGGTGATAAAAATTCTGGACACCAGTTTTGGTCGCAGGGCATAGGGTGCTTTTGGGAAAAGCATGACTTTTCAACCCCGGGTTGAACGCACGCACCGAGCTTCCTCCACAACGAATCACTGCAGTCCAAAAAAATACTGCTCGTCGGTTATAAGCAGAACTCTAAGGATGCGTCATACATAAATTTTACATAACAGATATTGAAGACGAATCGCTCGAGTTGTGAACCGAAGTATATGGCTTCTGAGACTGTAGAGAACATCAACACGGCTGTTCCCTTCAAGGAAAATTTAGAGTGAAGATGAAGGACAGGAAAGCGGCAATTCCCAACCAATGCTAGCATTCCTACCTGCGGAACTACGATCCCACATCGACAGGACGACATCCGACAGCGACATCGACAGGCGAAGGGCGACGCGACGACACAGGAGGGTGATATTATCTTGAGATCGTGGGATGAATTTTATCATGGGAGTTTGTGTGCATCTTACGGTCAATCAAACGAGAGGGTATAAAGATGTATTTTTATATCCACAGATGCATTTTTTTACGTTACAGCTTACACGCTAAAAAAGGAAACAAACGTTCGCAGGTTGAACTTCAAGTGACACAAGTCTCAGTCGAGTGTGCCGCTGCGCTGGCGATGGCGCTGCCGATGCCGCTGCCGTGACACGTGAGCGTGACACAGCGATGAGGTCATTTCGATTTGCAGGCGAGGCCAGGCGAGGGGAGATCGCTACCCATCGCATCATTGGACGTTCCGAGAAATCGAGATGCTATAAATCGACTAATCGAGGTAATCGACTAGAACAAGAAGATCCACGATTGGGTGTCACAGAGTCTCAGTCACACCGAGTCACAGGCGACAGCGACAGGGGATCGGATGCAAGGGGATCGGAGCCAAGGTGACCCCACGGACATCTACGCGGTTCGATTGCACGACCATGCATATCAACCCTATCGGAGAAACGGACGTGGCGCTGGCGATGGTGGCCAACGACGACGATGACATCGATGACATCCGCACTATGTAACGCGGCGCGGCCGCTTCCGGACGCACGCGCCCACAGCCGTCCGTGCTATGCGACATCGAGAAATAATTGATCTCTACCATCCGATGCCCTTCGAATGTCAATTTGGAAGCATTTCCGCGTTTTCGGGTTTCATGCAGAGTTTTTGGCCTGCAGCAAAACTTTTGCTGGAAAGCGAAAGGTCACACCGCTTACTTTGTGACTCTTCATATAGTAGTGTGTATGACTGTCACCCGAACCTGAACCCTAACTGTTTATGCCCATATAACGGGTTAACTTATCAACTTTATTACATTCTGAGAAAACCTATCACTGAGTGAATATATCCCGAGTTCTAGGGGTCGATCTCAGAGTTTGCACCCGCCTTTCGACTGCCGGGGGGAGAGCATAGGCGAAGGGAAAACCCCCTAGCATATGGCTTCCAGCGGGCGTATGGAGGGTCCTGAATCCAGTAACATATGTCCGGACCCCCCAGGGCGATCATGAAAACCCATAACATATGCCCATTTACCCATGGGTTCATAATTTTAAATCCATAGCATGACCGGGGGGGGTACGGTATTGCGGGGCTGTCCTTCGGGTACCCCTCGCCTGCAGCCTGCTAGTTCCTAGGATCACACCTATGATAATGTTTTGAAGATGACGTCGAGCACTTAGACTTTGGCTTGTAAGAGTAACTCGACTGCATTCGAGAGGAAATCGTGAAACTACAAACTTGCTCTCACTACTTGTAAGGTACTGTGCTGCCATAATATTACACACGCGCGCACGCAAATATATGCGATATAGTACCACTTCATTTTGCATTCACTTTACCTCATCACCAGATGCAAGGAGGTGGTTGCTGTTCCCATGACCACGACTGTGGCGACTTTGACTGTGGAGGTTCTTCGTTGCATAATTTCATAGATCATCCGAAGGTACCCACTGCCCAACATTATGCCAGTACTGATTCAGTTAAACACGGCTATTATTTCATTATGTACTGAGACCGGCGTGCTGCAGATTCGTGTATTGAATGCGTCGAATCCTGAGGCCGCTGAAAATGTTTTCCGTCCATGGGAACAACGCACGGTTCGTGAAGGGGTGGAACCGCTCGATAGTGATGAAGACGACCCAGAGCTCCTTCTCTTCATTCCGTTCACAAGTGATGTTAAGGTCACTATGCCACCCATGCTGAGCCTAAGGTTCAACGTTACAGTTGTGCTTACATATGATTTTGCTATGCGTTGTATTTCCTGGTTCTGAGAGCCCTCTGGGGCCCTCGGAGCGAATGTGGGGAGCACTCCTGTTGGTGATACATAAGACTTGAACATCTTAGCAATTGTGCCAATACCAAAAACTGCTTTGTCGCAGATCAAGAGCATAATGCTCATAGGTGGAGATGACGGTTCAAGCCCTGACAAGCTGCGTGCGTTTACCAATCGCGAGGACCTTGACTTTTCTGTCGTAAACGACCTGCCAGCCTTACAGGTTAAAAGCTTTATCCTAGTTTCTGCCTTCGAAGTATCTTCGTAGCGGTCTTAAAGAAACGAGTGGCGATCTTGTGTTTAGTTGTACTTCTTCTCTAATTTCCGTTGGACCTCCGTGTGCTTACGATGCCGTTGTTTGAAGCAAAATTTGAAAATTTAAGTTTTAATATTTGGTGTGTAGGAGTGGGATCTGGCCGAGAATCCTCGAGGAGAGCTTGAATATCAGGTCGCACCCGAATCCGCGGTCCCTTAGAGAGAACCATTCGTCTTCTGAGTATGCACGTTCAAAACTCTACACGTCCTTCTCACCGGTTGTGATTTGCTCGCCACCACATGCAGACGCGTTTCACGAAATTCCAAGGAGTGGCAAATCTGACACTTCACGTACCATCTTCATTCAACGGTGACAACTCACGAATGTATGCATCTGTCCTTACCCTTTCCTTACTTTTCTTGGACGTTTTTAAATAAGTTGCATATGAGACTCCACGAGTCCCAAATGAGGTTGCCGTTTAGGATTTTAAAGTCACGATTATGCGTGTCAAATAGTGAACCCTACATCGTGTGGAAACCACACTCTTGGTGTTCTCTACTTTCCACAAAATCTTTTTCGACGTGTTGTCGCAATGAATGTGTGCTCCAACTTTTGAAATGCACATTCTAGTTCGATGTCGAATTTCTTTCGCAGTTGCAATAGCTCACTTCCTTACCACCTTTTGTGTTATATTGTGGGTGTGTAAAATGTAGATGGTTCATCGGATTGCGCGGAGAAGGGACAAACAATCAGAGGCGTGCGGTCACAAACGTGGTAAGTACCTCCTTGTTCTATGTGACATATAGCTTGAAAAACGCTCACTATGATAAGTTGAAGTTTGCTTTGCAGGTTTATGAGGCGGTTCCGCAGCCTGAAGATCACAAAGTTTCAGACAAGTTTCTCCCGCAAATGGGTGTATGACCATTATGAAGTCGTGCATCCCAACCTTCAAAGGTTTCAGATAAGGAGCCTTGCAACCACCGTAACAAATGTATTGGTGAGTGATAGTCATGGGGTGTGTTTTCATAGCATGCTTGCCCTCGATCTCCACTAGCAAAGCCTTAATATCATAAGGCTCCTATTCTTTCTTTTATGGAAAGCATACCTAAACTCTTAAATTCTTGAAATAACTTGGGTGAAGTGCGCTGATTTACATGATACCTTGCAGTCGTAAGGATGCGAGCAATTCCATTTTCATTGTCATTTGAATCGACAATTATTGATAGAGGATAAGCAAATGTCTGGGGAGTGATATATATGGGCACTTCGATAAGCGATCCCTCAAATGCGGTCGTGACCGGCGGATGCGTATAGATGAAGGCTCGGTACTCGTCGTTTCTTGTGCATTTGAATATGCGGGGCACGCTTGTCATCAGCTCCGTTCGCTTCTTTGTTTATTTGTTACGTGTCCCGGAGGAAAACGCACGGAGGTGGTCAATCAGCTTCGACAAAGTTTGAATCGTAATGAGCGGCAGTTGATCCGACGGAACGCCAAAGGAAAATACAGCAACGCAAACTCCATCGCAAGCGCCAATGCCAACGCCGACGTCATCCACGCCATCGCCATTGCCTTCGCCACCACCTAACGACGAGCAACCTAAGGCAAACTATGTTCGCGCATGCGCTCACGCGCCGTTTGTAATGAAATAACGACTAATGAAATTATGGAACGACCACACTTCGGATTTTAGACTTTATATCGGGGATAAGTGTGTAAACTCCGTAAGTTTTGTGTGTTCACTCTATTTTACTTGTGTACCCAGTCCACGTCAAGGCCCGGTATCGCGATTTTTTGAACTAATCGAATAACAATGAATAAGTCATTCGAACTAATCGATTGATATTGATAAGTCATTCCAACTTATCGATTGATATTGATAAGTCATTCGAACTTATCGATTGATATGAATAACAAAAGCCAGCCCGATTAATCACGATAACTATCGATAGTGCACCTGATACCTATCGATAACACATCTGAGAACAAATTAGTTTACAAGGTATTAATAGAGGCCATTAAACTATGTTCTAGGGTCCCTTCACTCACATTCTTGCATAAATCTGAATGCATCTGCCCACATGCACTAAATGTGCGTTCTACCCCAGCTGGACTAGTAGGGGGAGCTAAATTTTGGCGTGCCATCCTAAACATGTTTGGCAACTTCTCCTTGTGCTCCAACCACCATTTCATGATATCAGCATCAACGTCGTCGCTACCGTGGCAGTCGAAAGTGTTCTTCTGCGTCCTCTTCACGGGCCCCTTTCCTTGTGCGAGCAACACGGCCTCGTCGGTTTTCTGGCGCTTAGGCCCTTTTCCACGACCACGACCCATCGATTTAAGAAATGCGGCTGCGGAACTAGTGGTCCCTCTGATTTTACCCCCTATATGCATCGTCTATACGAAGGCCAAGTGTAGGTTGCGCTCCCATCTTTGATCTTAGGATTGCCGATATCCAAGAGTTCATTGGTTGGATCGATATCAGGGCGTGGTATCGGTTGGGCCGGAGGTGATCGATCGATAACGATAATTTTCACTTTCATATCGATCGATAACGATAATCTTTTTTAAAGGCCTACGGTATCGATCGATATTAAACTTCTACCGATCAATGCCGATATGAGAAAATAGACACCAAATGCATATCGATCGATCGTTCGATAATTCGTAGCGAGTCATCGTCTTATCGATCAATACTGATATTGAACAATTTTCAATCGATATCGATAATATCGATAATCGATCGATATACGACCACCGACTAGCAAGTGAGTCAGACTGGCAAATAAGTTACACACCTCAAATCACAGGACTGTGTATAAAGAGCAAAATATACACATCGACACAAGGGGTTCCCCTGTCGTTCGTCCCCGACCAGAGTACTAATCCCGCCCAACGGTGCTTGACTTCCGTGTGCTGATGGGAACGGGTATATTCACCGTGGTATGATCGATGCATGCCACGTCTTCACCCATACCCGTATATGTAGCCTCTTTTCTGGTTTCGATATCGATATGCGGATTTCGATATCGATATCTAGAACGCAAAGTTGTTATCGATCGATTTCGATTAAACGAAAGTTGTTATCGATCAATTCCGATATGTCAAGTGTAGGTATCGATCGATTCCGATTTATTTATGTCAGTTATCGATCGATAATGATAATTTCGATAATTCAATTTTTGTTTTCGATCGATAACGATATTCCGATATATCGATTTATCGGAATATCGGTACAACCGATACCACGCCTTGATCGATATATCATGAAATATCATGATATATCAGGATTCCAAACAATGCGCGCCCTGTACAGCGGTGCACAATTATCGTTATGTACCACGCACGCGACATATCGATTAATCGATTGCAAAAGCGTGTTTGAACTAATCGATTGATATTGATAAGTCATTCGAACTTATCGATTGATAATGATATTTTTGATAAGTCGTTTGAACTTATCGATCGATAACGATAAATCTGATTAATCGATTAATCGGACTTATCGTGTTATCGATACCGGGCCTTGGTCCACGTGGTGTGTCACTCCACATATCATGCGTTTCTACTTAAAAAATGCGTAATCGCATTCCGCGTCATCATCATCGATCAGTCGTAGTCGCCCCCTTCACGCGTCCACGGGAAGAAACAGAATATGCTTGCACTCCAGTGCTGCATTTCCCTGGTTCACTGCTAGACCGTGAACCCGTAAGAGTCATGCTGCAACCGTTGTTGTGTTCGGTAGACAACCGTATGCCGAACACAATAAAACTTTGCATATCATGTATTACGTGTATCAGGAACCACATATTGCGAGAACAGGTGTTCCGCTTGGTAAAACAAACTGGCTAAGCTCCCATAAACAGTCCGGCCGAGTGCTTTTATCATGCATCTCGGAAACCCGGATAATACGAAGTAATGACTGACAGTACAGTAGTACTGTACTGTCATCCTAGCTACTAGCGGAGTCACGGTTCCGATCAAAGACAGGTCAGGCTAGGGGCTATCAGAGCCCATAATAATAACCCTGAACCTAAAGTCCAGCACACCACCCGGAGCTGTGACCGTAGCTAATAGGGCTAGGCAAGCGGAGCTAACTAAACAGATAACAAACAGCACTTCACTGGAAACAGATATACTTTTAGCTGGGTGCCCGGGGACTTGTCCCGGCACAACCCACCACTGCGGCTAAGGCTAATCACACCTCCAGGATTTGAAATAAGCAGACTCTAGCCACTGTAAAGCCGGTCGGCATAGCCGAGTTCAGCTGACGGATTCCAAGGCAGGAAAACATCCGAAGTAAGTTGAGACGAGACACCATAAATGTTGACACCACCAGACCCAAGTGGGTCAGGCGGATCCCAGAGTGGAGTGGCAAAAACATCAGATTGCAAAGCCGCTGAGGTCGATTGAGAAAAGAACTGTGCCACATCCCGCGGCGGCAATGACGAATCAGCAGTAATCACAGGCAGGCAAAGAGAATCCAGTAATGCATCACCGGGATGAACCGTACCGTAGCCGTAGGTGGCTCCGGGCTCAACCAGGCCCCTGACACCACCGCCGACCACGAGGGTCGGCATCGCCGTAGCACTGAACAGAAACGTAGCTACCATGAAAAGAGTGAGTGCAAATTCTCCGATGCCAAATGGCCTGGAGCCTCTGGGGACTCCGAACCGCCGAAATGCCGCAGCCGTCGGCGGTGCACCCCCCTCAATTTCAGTCAGGCAGACACCAGGAGGGTAGTCGGAGCCCTCCCCATCATCATCGGAATCACACACCTCAACAGGCTCAGGGTCAATGTCAAACCAGTCAGGGTGGACAGTGTTGAATGTTTTGAATGAATTGTCAGCAGGAGCCATCGGGCCGAGAGCCAGAGAGGCAGACGGCGGCACAAAGGCGGCACGGCTGACCTCATGCAAGCCAACCGGCTCACCATGCACGGGTGCAGAGGCCTTCGGCAGCAGCTGCTTGTCAGTGGTCGGCTCAGCGACACCACCAGCAAGCGGACCGCTGACCTCAGCAAATGCAACACGGCCAATGGAAAGATGCTCAGCAGGTGCAGACTCAGCAGAGGCAGCAGCATCCTTGAACTGCTGCAGAGCCGTAGGCTCTGGAGCAAAGGAATGCGCAGACAGTTCACAGATTTCAGGTTGCCCCACGAGAGCACACAAGTGCTCCATGGACCCCTCATCCCCAGCGTCATAGTACCGCTGAAAACGAAGGGCAAGCACGTCGGAGTCATAAGACTCGACGGCTTGGCAGTAGGATGCCGAGATGGACAATGGGTGAGTGTCCTTGTGAGGACACTCACTCAGCCAATGCTTTGACCCAACGGCGCGGCACTTCTCGTGCCTGCACGTTGGGACAAAGGTGCCAGACCGCTTGTCAAAAGCCACCTCCGGAGAGGCGGAGCGAGCAAGCGGTTGCACTCCAGGGCGGTGGAAGTTGCGCGGAGTGTGCTTCCCAGGGGGCGGCTTGGAGCCACCCCTCTTAAGGGAGTCCACATCCCGCTGCAACTTGACCAACTGAGCACTGAGCCGATCAATGGCCGAAGCCAGGCCAGTGTCAGTGGTGCAAGATGCGACAGACATGGGGCGCCCTGCAGTGCGCTTGCCCGAGAGCCGCCCGCAGCGGTACTGCTCGCGCACGCGTGCCTGCAGGGTGAGCAGACTCACAGCCGCACGCTGGTCAGCTCGAGCAAACGAGTCAACCAGCGTGGCGTAAGCCGGTCCAGACAGGGCAGAGAGGAATTGCCTTTTAACAGCGTCTTCGGGCAGCGTCGTCAGACGCTGTGCATCCCGAAGGCAGCTGTTGAAGAGGCGAATCCCCGCATCAGGGCCATATTCGTCAGAAATCCTCACTTCAATCAAGCAGCTCAGTCAGAGCGTCGAACGGAGTCGACGCGTCAGCAAGCATACGCACCACCTCCAGGGTGGCGCGCTTGCCATCAGCAGGAACATCCGCACCAGAAGCCTCCACCCAATTACGGGCAGGAGACCCTGGCGCAGTCAGCAGCAGCAGCACAGAGTACAGAAGTTCATTTGCAGCAGGCAGAACAGGGGTGTCAGCAGCAGTCAGGTCAAACAGGGGTGCGAATGCCGCCGACTGCAATGTGAAGAGTTGCTGAAGCTCGGATACCAATTGAGAAAAAATGTCCGAAGCCGATGTTTCGTCCCCACGGAATTTTGCGACCTTGTCGCCCAGTACTTTTGTTGCTGCGGTTTTTGAACTCTGAACGTCGAACGAATCTCTGCGCAACCGGTGCACGAGAGTGGCAGCCGCAGTCGAAGCCTCCGACGCAGCCGAATCCAAATGTGGAGTAGTGGGCGTGGCTGCGTTCAAGGCACCAACATCATCGAAAATTGTTGCTAACTTACGCGCTCTAGCGCGAGTACGTGGCTTGTGTGGCGTATCCATTATAAAAATGACGGTGAGATGGGAACGCGGGCTAGCGGTGCGACAGTAGTGGATAATTCCGCAGCGGCCAATCCCCGCAGGAGTCTCAGTAAACAATAACACAATCAGGCAGGTCATGAGCCGAGTGGCTAATCGTGGGAGCGACCCACAAAACGCGGAGTGTCCTGCCCGCTGATCAAACGGAACGTAAAACATAACCATACCCAGCGACGATTCCGCTGCCAAATAAGTGCCAAAAAAAAAACTGATCTCCACTTCAAAAGGAGGCCATACTGCGGAGAGAAAGCCACTGTCTAAGGGGGCGCCCACCCCATCTCTGTGTCAAAACTTAGCCAATCATGGCAATAGCTTGGCGCTGTGCCATCAGAACTACCGGGAAAGTGGTGACGCGCATAACCTGCGAGAACAGGTGTTCCGCTCGGTAAAACAAACTGGCTAAGCTCCCATAAACAGTCCGGCCGAGTGCTTTTATCATGCATCTCGGAAACCCGGATAATACGAAGTAACGAATGACTGACAGTACAGTAGTACTGTACTGTCATCCTAGCTACTAGCGGAGTCACGGTTCCGATAAGAGACAGGTCAGGCTAGGGGCTATCAGAGCCCATAATAATAACCCTGAACCTAAAGTCCAGCACATATTCCTTGCGCGCGCAAGATCCGTCCAGGAATCGGGACGCTGGACGGTTATTGTGAAGGGGAGTAATGGGCGTGAGTCGAGCCAGCCATCTCGACTCACGCCCAGCAGGGACGCATACTGCACAACATGTACATATCACGCATATCATATACACATAAGAAACCAAATCGGAGCATATGACATTGCACTGCAACCCCTAGCGGGAACGCGGATGTGCGGAAACGCGTAGGTCAACCGCTACGTGTTTCAAGCCAGCCATCTCGACTCACGCTCAGCAGGGATGCATATTGCACTTCATATGCACATTGCACATATCATATACGCACAACAAACTAGTTCTGATCATCTTGCAATGCACTTTCAACTCTAGCGGAAACGCGGATGTCAACCGCGTCCACGTTTCCGCTAGGGTTCCTTCCATCTTGAAGCGGGTTCCTTCCCGCTTGCAAGCGAACAGGCGCATCGGATGATGGAAGCGTTAGCAAAATTAATATGTTATATGTGTTATCTTTTCAAATTAAATTGGACCGACTAAACGGTCAACCACAGATCTCGTTGTGGGCTGACGCGTTCATTTGGGTATAGCGGGCAGAATTTCAGGAATTTGAAACCTCCAGTAGTTGCGGAATAGGTTATCATTCCACGCGAAACGGGTACACATATACTCAGTAGGAATATGTGATAATATTATGTAGCAATAGGTTACTTAGATTAATGCACTATGTGCTGGAAACTCAGCAGTTCACGAGAGGGAACGCTGCCGACGGTGAAACAACGAACCAAGATAAACTCAGATATTAGACATATATGCTGAGTTTGGCGTGGCACAAGCTGACTACCAAAGATGACATACGGAATGACACTAGATTTTACGAACTAGTCACAGTGACAATTCCAGCACACCACCTCATCTGAGGTGGACAACTTGTGACACACACCACCCTAGCTACTAGGCTTACAATGTAAGATGCAAAATCGTTAAGCCTAGGAGCTAGTACAAAGTCACAAGTGGTGGATGAGAATATCCGCTAAGCATAAAATACATGCTAAGCTAGGAGCTTGCTAGAATGAAATCTGCCCGGCTAAAATTTATCTTTGCCAGCTGGTGGTGGGTACTCGAAAAAGGTCTCGCCTGTCTGCATGTGTCGGAAAGATGTAAGTAAAGAAAGCTGCCTGTCGATTTAGTTGGAACTTTCACTGCGAACTTAGTTGGTCCATGCCTTCGATCGTTCGTCTTACCAAGTCAAACTGCCCGCTCGCGGTCAACGTCTCCACAGCATCCACGAGATCCTACACTACAGCAAGTGGTGGAGAAAATAAAAGAGTACCGCCTGTCTGTTTAAAGATTAATAACAACCATCAGAATAATCATCGGAAGCAGAGTCCTCAAAATATTCATTCTCATCATAGAATCCAGCACCACCAGTGTCGTCAGAATAATGGGCTTCGGCCTCCCAGGCAGCCCACTCTTCAGCAGTGTACTCTTCGCTCTCCGATAAATTTTCGTTTTCAAGATTAGCCTCAGCTACAAAAGAAACAGTGCCAACTGAAAACTCGTGATGCGGGAAAATTTCCTCCCCAAGTGGGGACTCTAAAACTCCGCCATAAGAGTCGCCCTGGAAACCTGTGTCCAGGGTCTCATCTTGTTCTAACTGTGAAGTAGAAATCGACGGAAAGGCCAAGTGGCCAAGATGCTCTGCCTCAACTTCCTCACAACTGTCAGAATCGTCGTAGTACACAGGGGGTTTCTCCGATTCATCGTCCTCACTACTTTCATGCTCCTCAAAATGCCGGTCCCCAAAGCCCATATAGGGAGGCTCAGATAGAGAACACACTATTCGATGAAAATGATATTATCATATGTCATTTTTGGATTTATATATATTTCAAAAAAAATCAGGGTTTAGTGATATTTATGCGCGAAATAGGGATACATAAAGGCAACACGGTAGAAAAGTGCAGTATGCGTACAATGAAAACACCGAAATATGCATACATGTATCATTCTTTATTCAAATGTTTACGAGTAGACAGTAGAGTACTTTTCACCCTATACCGTCGAGGCATGACTGATACTATCAGTCAGGGCGGTCGACAAATCCTACTATTTTATTCATCATTCTCATCTTCCTCATCTTCATCATTCTCTTCTTCCTCAGATTCGGCAGTGGCCGCTTCCTTGCCCTTCGCCGTCGGTTCGCTCTTCGTTTTGGCTTCGTCTCGGCGTCCTGATCGGGCTCGTTGTCGAAATTGATCAGCCGTTGCTGCGCAGAGCTGACCATGAACTGGTCGTGGTCGAAGCCGATCGCGTTCATACCACACCTCATGGCGGCCATGGACGTCGAGCCGACGCCGCAAGCAAGCGTCGAGAATCCAGTTGAGTGGATGGCCGTTCTCATCCATCTTGCCCGGATTGTCACCGAGCATGTGGCACTGGATCAGCTCCATCAACAGAGCTTGGGGTTTCTGATGGTTATTCACGGCTTTGTTGTCTCGTTTGAACATCTGGTGCACAACCGGGAAGCCGCGCAAAAGTGACGCGCGGCTCACACGTTCACCTTCTCCAGTATCAAAGTTGAACATCCACTCCGGCTTTTTAGTAGACTCCCCCTGGGCATCGCTCTTTACATGGTACCCCAGGACGCCACATTCAACGTCATTGTAGCGCACGGTCCTGTTGGGGTTCATGTTCACGTTCTGCTTGTGCCAGAAGAACCGCTCCGCGCGGCCGGAGCAGTAATTGTCAATCACCTCCAGGAAATCGCTTTGTTGGACGAAACCGCAAAAGATAGCGACTGTCCATGCCGGGGCGGTGGTCTTGGCGTTGAAAGACTCCAGGAACGGTTGCACCTCCTCCTTGGTCATCGCGTCGGGAGTCTTCTCCTTGTCAAGGGCGTAATTGCAGTCGATGATCGTCCCCGTGAAGGGCAGCCTCGGGACGTCCTTCATATCGCTCATGCTGCCCTTGACGATCTTCCAACGAGGGAACATCGGCACGTTCGTCTCATGTGTGGGCTCGTCGTCCTCAAGGCCTGCCTCTCCTGGAACCTTAAGCTCCGGCCCCTCGGTCCGCGCCTCCCGATAGAGTTTGATGTCGACTTTCACCTCGACCTGTTGCAAGCCTAGGATGTGCCCCGCGCGTGGCGCCTGCGCTTCTTGGAGATTCGCCCGCGCGTTCTCGACGTAATTCAAGATCGCGTGCGGAACTTCCCCAGATCCCCCCCGGCGCGCTCCCCCCTGAGTTGAAGGTAAGCAGCCGATCACACATGGCACCCACGGGGGGGTCGAAATGTAGCGTTAAGGGGTTTGGGTATTGCCCGGCGAGTTCTCCAATGTATGCTATCGATGTTAATATCTATAGTACCTATTTTGGTGTTGCTGAAAACGGTGTTTCACTCCGTTTTAGCTGATACGATTGTATTTGGTGTGCACCATATGTAGAAGTCAAGGGGGTGTAGGTCGTATAGCATAGGGTTTGTGCGCGCTGACACCTCATACACGCTGGGGGTGAACTAATGGGTAATATTTGAGTTCTAACTTTATTAGATATGTATACAAAGAAGCTTTAGGAACTACAGAAAACCGGGGAGTGCTGAAATCTCATTTCGCATCATAGGATGTGTGGTTTGTTATTACGCGAGAATATTACTGTTATCAATAACAACACCAAAAAAGCAACCTTTTCAAGGCTAGTTTTTTCCACAAGAGTGCATATAATACAAAATATACCTATGTTTTCTCTGCCCTTAAACAGGAGGCACCGGCTACAGCTGGCGAGCGACGCTCCCAACCCTTTACAGGCCGGTGAACAGCATCCGATGCAGTCTTATTATATGCAGACCCCTACTGTGCACGTGAAAGCGCCTCCCTCAAACACGGAGGGAGCGCCATACCGAATATATCGGTTATGCACGACAATGTTGTTTATCTAAAAAGTGCTTTATGAAGTCAGCTACTCTACGGTTGTCAACGGAACCGACGGTAATGTCCTGGTTGCGATGTAACCGTCGGTTCCGTTGGCAACCCTCCCCTCCCCCCGGAACTGTTGGGATTCTAACCCAAGCTGAGTGCACTTAACGCACTCAGGCTACAGTCCCATCAGTACTTTTACTATTCCGTACTTCTTTCCGGCGCACCGTACCGTGACTGCGTGCTGCATCCGCAACATGCAGTCAGGGTTCTAACCGGCTTTCAAATCGAACCGGCAGCCAACAGGGTGGCGTATCCCCTCACATACACGTAATTCTAAACCGGTGTCACTTACCTCTAGACAACTGGCACGTATCCCTTGCCTGTGTCCCTTGGAATCTGTTCTGTCCCACCCGCCCCCGCCCCCGGAACTGTTGGGAGTTGAACCCAAGCCGAGTAGGGTAAGCCTCCGTACTCAGACAGCAGCCCCAAAATATATTTTCTAGCACTTCAACAAATTCAGCACAAGCAACTGAGTGTTTGCCTGAAGAGGGCCAAGCTAAGTCAAAGAAAATAGACTCGCCGGCTGGAGCGAGCCGGCTGCACGCTGAGAGTGGATTTCTCAGCACAGGAAATTTTGTTTCAGACCGCGAGAAAAAAACAAGGTAACGAGGATCGCTGAGAAGCAAAAATAGAGTTGGACACTAGCTCAATATGGCCCGCGGAAAAAAATATTGTTTCAAAGCAGCTTCTTGGAGTTTTTTAATCTCTGCAGGCCAGTCTGCAAACAAGAAACCACACGAAAGTTAGAAGGGGGAGCAGGGGTGATTAAACCCGAGGACGTCGAAGTCCGCCAGAGAAATATTCTCAGGACGCGCTGCTCCCTTTAAGAGAAAACGTACAGCCCTTCCTGCTGGGTCAAACAAGCTTGTGACCGAGTTTCGTGCAAGGCGATGCAGTACAGGGTGGACCACAATGAATCAACCTTATGAGCAGAAAATCAGTGCTTGCGCAGTGGCTCTCATGTTCCCACCGAACGCGGTAAACTTCTATCAACTGAGACTCGAACTTAAAATTCGGCTACATGGAAACTTTTCTAAAAAGCCTCATCTAAAATCTGAAAAAAGAAGATCGTATCCCTATGTACTAGTAATTTTACTAAATCAATGCGCGTCACCTGTTGCGTTAGCAAAAAGAAGGCGGAGCAAGCGACTACGTAGTCTGTTCGAAGCCAAACGCGATATATAGTGCAATTCAGTGCACGTGCAGGGTCAAAAATGTTTTCAGAGGGCTTGAAAAAAAAATGTTTTGAAGCACGCCGCCAATTGTGCCACGTAGGACGAGTGAGCGTCTGCGGAACTCCGTGGGGTCAGTCACCGGTTTTCGCGCGGAACGGAGGACGATTTTAGCACTAACAACTCATTCTTAAATCTCGATTTTACCGGTAGTCATGGGTGCCATGTGCAACGACTCGATTTTCTCTTGGGAGCTCCAGTAGGGGGTGAACTCGGCCTTGAATGCGTCCCATGTTTGCAATCCCGCCGCGGACACCAAGTGCTTCTGCACCATGCGTTCCTTCTTGAACTGGCTTATCATCAGGCCCCCCTCTTTTACTGACAACTCCTTCTGAATAATCAGGCGCAGATACGTGTCCACCTTGTCGAACTCCGCCTCCCCCGCCAAGCCGCCCAAGTTAATCCAGAACGTCATACCCATGGATTTGGCATTGTGGAGAAACTGAGCTTCTTCCACCAAAATGCCTGCCCCTTTAGACGAGCCCGCTCCGTGGTCCCCGCCTCCTCGTTGCACCTCGTCTTCCATCTGCAAGCAAAAAAAATATTTTTAGAATGTCTTAAAATATAGAAAAGGATGCTTTGGGGGGGTAAACACTGTTTGAAGCAAAAGTAAAAAGTAATTTACCTGTCGGTTGGAGGTGCCTTTTTTGCCAGCTTTCTTGGCGGGTCCCTTAGCGGGCGAAGATGAGGCCTTGCGCTTTTTGGTCTTCGAAGCCAAAGGGTTTTTCATGCCCTTCAGGTCAAACCTTCTGTAAGCCTCCATGATGCTAACGCAGAGGTCCCACGTCTGCGGCCGGAAATTGGCAATTGTCCAGTGCATGAAGTAGTGGTTGATTTGCGTGCCGCCGAACACAGAATGCTTGGACATCGCTACTTCCTTCACATGCGTCTCCATCGACTGGTTCAAGTGAGACATTACGGGGTACCAACTTGTGACCCGATCGAGGTGAGCGTTGATGTCATCCTCCAGCGTCTTCACCGTCACCTCTACCTCAGGGAGGGTCTCAAGGTCTCCCTCGCGCTCAGACGTCTCCACATCCTCGATGTACTGGAATCCCTTGGGATATTTCTCGATATCCGGGACTGCAAATCCATGCTCTGATTCGAACTCCGCCATTTTTTGCACCAGCCCTCCGACCTCGTAATACCCAGGTTGATAAGGGGTACCCTCTTCGGTGTCCTCGGGGACACCGGCGACGAACTCGGAGATCAACGCTTTGTCGGTAAACCTTGTACACGACCCCATGCTTTTCGAAAAGGGTCGAACGAAGCCCTTGCATGAACTGAGTGTTGTCTTTGCCTTTCGTCTTCTGGTCGATTTGGTTCTGCATCTCGCCTAAGAACCGAATCATGTCAGGCGTGAGACCGATGTAGATCTTGCTCTCGAAGAACTGGAAAGCTATCTCCAACGGGATTTCCTCGTGACACTCGTCGGTGGCTTGATAACAGTGCTGGTGCCCAAAAACCTTGCCTCTGTATTCTCCCCCGAGAGCTTTTTTCAGGGAGAATTCGGCACGGGTTTTGACATCGTCGATCGCAACAAGACCCGCATTGAAAGGGGCCCACGGGTTCTCCTTCCTGCTGGACTTGATCTCGTTCACCTAGCCCCTCTCTTGATCCCGGCAGGCCTCGTACCCCGTCGCGTGGTACAGGCATTCAATGGGGAGACGAAACACACTCCCTTGCTCCGCCGCCT
>LGRX02007813.1:0-12973 GCA_001247695.2 Cymbomonas tetramitiformis
CTCTCTCTCCTCCTGCGCCCTCCATCTCGGGGATCGCTCTTGAATGGTGACTTGCATGTGCTTCGATGCACACCGCCAGCGTCGTCGCACATTACGACGGCCACGGACGGGCCGCGGGCCGCGTCCAGGTCTGATGACTGCGGCCACCTCCGAGCAATGAAAGGCGTCTGAGGAACCACGGGAGACGGCTGCTGAAGCTGGAGCCTGGATGCCTGGAACCAAGGACTGGAGCCATGCTGGGACACTCCAGGACTAGCGTGGGGGATGCAGGGAGGATAAAGGCGGCCGCGCAGCTGCGCCTCGCCCGAGGCCCACAACCTCTCCCTACATGGGCCGTATACGCCCAGGAGCAGGGCCCAGGGTGCAGGCTGCGGTGCATGTGGCAAGAAGTGTGACGTACGTCTTCTGGTTGATGTGCACCGCCTCGGAGTACCACCTCAGCCGTTGAAAGAGCTTGATGCTGAAGACCTTCACAACCATCTGGCGGCCAGTATGTTTCACACTGCAGAGGCAGACAGGAGGAAGGTCTCAGGTGCCGGGCTTCTGGTGCCCAAACCCCGGATCACAGCTCATCCGCTCCTGCCTTGAGGTGTTGGCCGATGAACGGCGCAGCCGGCGCTTCAGTGCTCATGGCACGAGCCAGGGAGTGCGCAGCTTCTGGGACTTGCCGGCCGGTGCAGAACACGAGAAGACGCCACACCGCCTTCCAAAATGGCCGTCCCGCAAAATACTCCTGCCCTCAAGTCCCATCACCCCCCCACCGCGTCACACCGCCTTAAAAAATGGCCGCCCTGAGAAGTACTCCTGCCCTCAAGTCCCATCACCCCCCACCGCGTCACACCGCCTTCCAAAATGGCCGCCCTGAGAAGTATTTCTGCCCTCAAGCCCCATCACCCCCACTGCGTCACACCGCCTTCAAAATGGCCGCCCTGAAGTACTCCTGCCCTCAAGTCCCATCACCCCCCACCGCGTCACACCGCCTTCCAAAATGGCCGCCCTGTGAAGTACTCTGCCCTCAAGCCCCATCAGCCCCCCACCGCGTCACACCGCCTTCCAAAATAGCCGCCTGTGGCATTACTCCTGCCCTCAGGTCCCATCACCCCCCCACCGCGTCACCCCGCCTTCCAAAATGGCCGCCCTGTGAAGTACTCCTGCCCTCAAGTCCCATCAGCAGGAAACTCTGACGGCAGGCTTTGTTCCCTAGCGTTGGAATAGACAGCGCGTCCTGTCACAATTTCCTGAGCAGTCACTATTCTCGGAGCCTGATTGCTGCAAAATCGGCGCAAGCCAAAGCACGGTCAGCGCATCCGATGGCAGTGCTTTCAAGGATACAACAAATGACGGATCAGCCATGCTCAAGATGCGTCATCCGGTAGCACTGAGCACCTGCAGGCCATGCTCCAGTGGGCGATGCCTGCAGAGCTCTGCCTCTCCCCACAACGCTCTCCACGCCATTCGGCACCCGCACCTTCCAGAAGATGCTGCCGACCGGAAGCAGCACCTCTTGGGCATTGTTGATGAAGATTCGACTGACGAGAAGTGAGAACAGCTGAACGCGGAGGTGCTCGCCGTCGCGCTCGTAGAATGCGATCCAGAAGAGGGAGTTGTACTGGTTGAAAAACTGAAACAGGAACACTGCAGCCTCAACCGCAACCCCCTCAGCCTGCCCCTTCCCCGGCGCGTCCCCTCACCCTGGCCGAACGCCGTCGACCAAGCCCAGCCCCCGTTCCCGTGCCCTCCCATCGATCGAGAACAACAAACTGGCATCGATACGGTTGCGGGACAACGGCCACCCTCCGCTGACGTGGATAAGGCAAACCACAAGCCTGGTTTTGTGCTGGTTGGGCAAAGCCGTGCCTGTGGACATCTCAACAATCGGGCAATCCTGGTGTTCGACATCAGTGTCGCCATGTACTGCCGCTGCGAGTGCTGGTGCCGTACACTCGATTGAAACCAAGGGGGTGCCTTCATGACAGCTGAGCAAGGGGGAAACTGATGCCACGATGGCCGTCCTGGGGGAGCAGCAGCACGGCGTCAGGGTGGCTCACATTTCATGATCAGAGCGGATTCGTAATCCACATCCGTTCGATGGTACTCCTGCTCCCAACCCCCCACGCGTCTCCTTGCCCCCGTCTCCCACGTCCTTGCGCATCCCCTCTCTGGGCCTCTCGCCCACGGGTTCCTCATCCGACCCCCTTCAGATGCTGCTGAATGTCCGTGCCAGCATTTCACCAAGGCGGAACACAACCCCGCAGTGGCAACTGCAGTGGCAGCTGCAGTGGCCGGCATCTATCATGCCCAGCCCGGCAGCTTGAACAAGACGGGTGATGGTGTCCTCGCAACCGCCTCAACAAGAAGCCCGCGCTGCTTTCATCGCCGCCTTAACAAAATGGCATCATCACCGCCTGATGGTGTCTTGTGAGCTGACGCGGTGCTCCTGGAGCTGCGGGGACAACACGTCGCTGGGCTCCGCGGCCTGGCTAAGAGCTCCCACTCTGAGATGTGGGCCAAGCACCAGAGGCCTGAGGGTCAACGCTTGAAGATGAGGAGGCACTCATCGCGTCGGGACTAAGGAGCAGTCAATGGGGGGAGGGGGAGGGACACTCCCCGCCCACGGGGCTCTTTTAACCGAGAAAGGAAGGGGACGGTATGGCCTTAGAGGGATGGGCCGTTGGAGGGGCAGGTGAACGGGGGCATGGGGGGTCAAGAAAAGCGGCCGGTTGCGGAGCAGGGAGGGGCAGGTGGCTTAAGAGGCAAGTGGGCTGACCCGGTCTGTGCGATGCACTGCGGCCTGCCGGTAGAAGAACGTGAGCAGAGGAATGAGCAAACCGTTCACCACGCCGCTGACAGCTTTTGCTGTTGTACTGCATCACCAACGAACTCCCATCCACAGAGCTGACTGCCTCGTGGCCGTTCATCCACAGAGCTGACTGCATCGTGGCCGTTCATCCACAGAGCTGACTGCATCGTGGCTCACACTGCTGACTCTCTGTCGTTTTACATAGTGGTCGGTCTACTGGCAGCCAGGTCCTTACGTGGACCTCCCGCCTCCATCCTTCGAGAGCTGCAGGGAGCCGCGGTCCGCTGATTTGTGGGTGGGGAGCACTACAACGCCGCGGGTCGAGGGTGCATGTCCCCATCATCACCCGCGTGTTATGGGCTGCAGGTGCGTCCACCGTGAGCGGCCTTTTGGGCTTGCATCAGGTCCTAGGTAATCATGGATCACGGGCAGTGCGGTTGGCAGTGGGCCAGAGGTCCTGCCAGACCCGTCAGGGGTCGAAATCTCACATGCTTTGCCCATAGGGCAGATAGATCGGAGGGTTGTAGTGCGCCTCGAGAAGGCCATCAAGCGCCTGGCAGCCGCCAGTGACAAGCGTTGACAGAAAGGAGAAGAAGCCTGGCAAAAATCGAGACACCCCTCCAAACGTTCTCCTCGGTCACGCGCGTTTGCAACGATCATGCGCGTTTGCATCGATCATGCGCGTTTGCATCGATCATGCGCGTTTGCATCGATCATGCGCGTTTGCATCGATCATGCGCGTTTGCATCCCGATCATGCGCGTTTGCCCGATCATGCGCGTTTACATCGATCATGCGCGTTTGCATCGATCATGCGCGTTGCATCGATCATGCGCGTTGCTTAACGCTTGATCATGCGCGTTTGCATCGATCATGCGCGTTTGCATCGATCATGCGCGTTTGCATCGATCATGCGCGTTGCATCGATCATGCGCGTTTGCATCGATCACGCCCGCTTGCATCGATCATGCGCGTTTGCGATCATGCGCGTTTGCATCGATCATGCGGCGTTTACGCTCGATCATCTTGCACGTTTGCACATCGATCATGCGGCGTTTGCATCGATCATGCGCGTTGCATCGATCATGCGCGTTTGCATGATCACGCCCTTTGCATCGATCACGCCCGCTTACATCGATCATGCGCGCGTTTGCACCGATCATGCGCGTTTGCATCGATCATGCGCGTTTGCATCGATCATGCGGCGTTTGCATCGATCATGTGGCGTTTGCATCGATCATGCGCGTTTGCATCGATCATGCGCGTTTTCAACGATCGCGCGCGTTTGCATCGATCATGCGCGGTTGCATCGATCATGCGCGTTTGCATCGATCATGCGCGTTTGCAACGATCATGCGCGTTTGCATCGATCATGCATGGTAACGTGGAGCGCACAGGCTGCTTCAACGACTGCCGATGCACAATGCGTCAGATCATAGCATCCGGCCAATGAGCACAGCGCTCACTGGGCAGTCCACAACGCGCACAAGCTATCACTGCGTGTGCAGATCAAAAGGGCGATCTACATTAACTGAGTGAGAACGACGGCGGAGTTTTATAGATCCTTGACAATACGCGGCACACCGGCAGACAGCTCCTTCTGTTCTCCCGCATTCCCTGGAAAGACAGTTTCTTGGATCCATACGCGAACGCCTTTGGACAAGAGTGGCGCGGCGCAAGTCCGAGGCCCGTTGGCTTTGGCACCCTCGAGCACACCCCCCAGGCGCAAGCTCCCTCGATCGCGCAGGCCTCCCTGAGTGTGACCAGCAGCAGCCGTGTCTGTCACTGGGCCGACCTGCCGCTGACCCGATCGCGCGTTTCGCTGCGGCTGCCGAAGGGCGGAGGATGCCGCACCCAAGTACAGCACCGAGGTGAGAATCTCCAGCCTGCTTTGCGTTTTAGGAAGAAAGTACGCTTCGTTGTACTTCTCCATGTCGCTCCTGCGACATCCCCCTCCCCCCACGACCTCGAGCCTAGCCAGCTTGAGGGCCACTCCTTTGCAAAGAATGTAGTGCGCCGCACCTGTACTGCTCTGGTGTCAGCCGGAGACGTCTCCAGTCGTCGAGCCTCTTAGCGAGCCCCTCGGCCAGGGAATCGAGCACAAGGAGTCCGGCGGTTGCAGGCTGTGCATAGAGAGACGGAGCCGGTGTGGCAGGATTTGCAATGAGTGACTGAAGCTGTGCCGATACCGCGACGGGTGCTCTGAGCGTGGGGTGCGGTGCGGCAGGTCTGCGATGTGGCGAGAGCCGGCGCATCCGCGATGAGCAGACAGGGATGAGACGTGGGGGGGCGCACATGATGACTTTGGGGTTGAAGTGCTCCTTCCGCTTCCTCTGCCCCTCCAAGTGCCCGTTGGCCCACTCGTCATCCGGGATGGCGTCCACCAGCAGCCCTGACGTTCCAGAACCATGTGTCAATGGCCATGGAGGGCCTCTCAACACGAGTTTGCACACAATATACAACTTGTGAACGGACTCCCTAGGGGCGTCCCTGCGGTGGGGGTGGACTCTCAGGTGATCCTGCATTAAATGATGGCGATAGAGGGTCGATCCGGGGTCATCGCGTCATCGCGGGAGTTTGACGTCACACGAGTCAACCGCCGCTCCACGCGAACACGGCAGCGGCCGATGGTGCTCCGCCTCTGCATTGAGGCCTCAGCACGGCGAGGTACTGGAGCCACTAAAGCCGATGTTGCGATGATTGGCGGGCCTGCACGACGGCAGCAGGGCCTCCGCAGGGAAAGCGCTTGTTGCGTGTTGCGGCACACCTTCCTTCACATATTCCAACAAGTTCTCCTTCGCGATGTATTTGCGAAGCTGAAACACATACTCTGGCCGCACACTGCACATATCCATGACACAGTCAATCGCACACGGCAGCCTGGACGTTCCTGTCACACACTCATGTCCGCGTCACAGGCATGCAGTGTGGCCACCGGCATCAACCGCTCGGCATGCTGTACAGGTATCCGCTGTGATCCACGTGGCCGTGGAACCGGAAGCGTTCAAGACGTCTGATTGGGCGGCAACATGGCCCACTGCTAGGGGCATGCCGGGAGAGTGGCCATCACGTGCGGTAAGCGGCCAGCAATCTCAGAGCCATTCGAAGTGAAGCACCGGAGGATATCCCTGTGGCACATAGGGTGGTGGAAATGCGAGGTGATTGCCAGATGTCAGCGTCATGCATCACTGCCGTGTTAGCGTCATGCATCACTGCCGTGTCAGCGTCATGCATCACTCCCGTGTCAGCGTCATGCATCACTCCCAGTCAGCTTGCAGCAGCATTAGGCGCCACACCGATGACTTCTTGTGCTGTTTGCCACCCCGTTGTCCCTGCATTCCCATACCCGCAAGCAGGGCTCTCCGAGTCACTTCGCGAAGCCCAGCTGCCACGCCCGCAGGCGGGGAGGGAGACCGGCAGATGCAAATTGGCATGCACGCAGTGAATGATCTAAGCACCCTTGAAACGCCATTTGAGCGCACGCAGGCGTCAAGTGCTGAGCTGTTCGATCGACCCATGCGGAAAAGGGCCGTGCTCACCACTTGTACTCAAGGTAGTTACATTGAGATGCGTCCCATGCGGAAAAGGGCCGTGCTCACCACTTGTACTCAAGGTAGTTACATTGAGATGCGTCCCATGCGGAAAGGGCCGTGCTCACCACTTGTACTCAAGGTAGTCACATTGAGATGAGTCCCATGCGGAAAGGGCCGTGCTCAACCCTTGTACTCAAGGTAGTCACATTGAGATGAGTCCCATGCGGAAAAGGGCCGTGCTCACCACTTGTACTCAAGGTAGTTACATTGAGATGAGCCCATGCGGAAGGGCCGTGCTCACCACTTGTACTCAAGGTAGTTACATTGAGATGAGTCCCATGCGGAAGGGCCGTGCTCACCACTTGTACTCAAGGTAGTTACATTGAGATGAGTCCCATGCGGAAAAGGGCCGTGCTCACCACTTGTACTCAAGGTAGTTACATTGAGATGAGCCCCATGCGGAGAGGGCCGTGCTCACCACTTGTACTCAAGGTAATTACGCCGCTTCTTCCACTGTTCCAGAAGTAGAATGCTCCAGCAGCTCACGAACAAGGCCATGAGGAATGCCCGCAGCGAAGACAGCTTGTAATTGGATGCGTAGTCCACCAGGGTTAGGATCATGGTGACGAGGAAGAGGACGTGCATGTAATGAGTATAGTGCCTGGCACCCTCCGAGCCTCCGTGCCTTGGGACCCTTGCAAAGGGCTCTGGGGTTCCAGTTGGGGCGTCATTGGCTCAAAGCTGACACCGTCGGCACATCGCTCTGCGTGGGTGGTTGGGTATCTACACTGGATGCAACATGAACATCGAAAGCAACGCTGCGTGCCGAATCCCCTCCGATTGCGCCCCCTACAAAATACAGGGTATCTTCCGAGCCCCGCAGCTCCCCCCGGGCCCAGAACGCCCACCCCATGAACGCAAAGTAGAAGACGATGCGGTTGCCAAAGTAGTTCTGGATTTCGTCCAGATCTTGCCAATACAACCACTTGGTCAAGTACGACTTCCACCCGAAATGTACCCACGGCATCGCCCACTGGTAGTGCAGTTTGTACATGCCGGACAAAGGCATTAAGGCAAATGAGTCCAGCACCACGCCTGCATGATGCCCAGCGCAGGATCTCGGTGGCTTGATCGTGCGGCTGGAGGCGAACTGGATGTCGGGGCTTGGCAGAGTTAGCAGATGGCACATTCCACTCAAGAAGAGGCACTGGCGTGACGGGCGTTTGAAGGGGCTACACAGGGCTCGCAAAGTGGCGCACAGAACCAAAGGGGCCGACTGACGGGCAGAGAGGGGTGGGTGGTGACCCTCGCTGCGTAGCTCCCGAATGAAAATATCGGCACCCCCTTGGCGGGGGTCAATGGTCCCATCTGAGTGGTACACATCAGAAATCGGGCTGCTGACGAAGTCGTGCACCAGAACAAGTTTCTCGGATGCGAGGAACACCTGAGCCGGATCACTGCCGTCCCAGATTCCGCATCCCTCCGAGCCGGCTCAGCAGGGGGCGGAGCAGGGTCCAACCTCTTCGCCGCTCAATCTTACCCGAGAATATCAGGAAGCCAGCTCAGCAGACTCCCGCTAGGCAATCATTCCTCAACAGCTTTTCGCTAGGTAATCACCCATCCACGGCCTAAGTACAAGTTGAGCCGGCGGCGTGAAAGTAAGAACCGCAGTCAGATCGAACGTGATGAAATCGGACCGAGCTCAGAGCGCGCTGGATCAACGGTGGTTAGTCAGACTGAGCACAGAGCGCGCTGGATCAGACTGAGCGCAGAGCGCAACCAATGATCAGGATTTACCAGATGGGTTGATCGGGGGAAAATGACTCAAATTGCCATATTCTCCTGGAAGGGCTGACCTATGGCCAATTTCAAACTAAGCCAGCCGCAAGATCGCGCGATGTTTATGCACAGCCAGGGCCGTGCAGCTGAGGGCGCGGGGGCGAAACAGCAGCGCCGAGTCCAGCACCCACCTGAGCCGGTTGGGCGGCGAAGTAAGGGTAATAGTTGTAGGGATCGATCTTGGTGGCCACGTAGAAAGGCTGCAAGGGGCCTTTACGGATAAACTGCTGTGGGCAGAAGCCCCCCACGAAGGTGCCGTCCTCTCGGTGGATCACCTGCTTGTGGTAACCTGTGCCCCCCGTCCCAGCCACCAAGCCCCCCTTGTTGGGCTGCCCCAGCCACCACGCCCCCTGACGGGCTGCCCCAGCCACCATGCTCCCCCTGCCGGGCTGCCACCACGCCCCCCTCTTGCAACCACACCCTCTCGTACAGTGATGCCTCCTCGGTGACTGCCTGACTAGCAGCACGCATGCGTGTGTCGGCGCTGCAGAAGGACCCACGGCAGGGCTCGAGACAAACATGATTGACAAGTGTACACAGCGGGAGTCCCGGGTGGAGAAGCCGAACGGATGAACCGCCAAAGCGAAACGGAGCTGTGGGACCAGGCAGGCACCGCATCGCTCAAAGATGTGCGCAGGAGGGGAGGTGGGGAGAGGCACCATTGGCCTCGGCGCGGTGCTCGAGGAGGTGGTTCGGGGCGGTCACGAGCAGCATCCTTGGAGGGAGTCCTTGGAAACCAGCGATTGCACTCACGCTCTTCCCGGGGAAACTCTCGGCGCTCAGATGCTGCTGGATGTCGGGCATCTCCTGCAGAGTGATTCGGGTGGATGCCCGGTGTTCCAGGACCAGAAAGGGGTATAGGGGATCAGTGATGTCCAGTTGGCGCTCAGGATGTGACAATGCAGCCTCCGCGCCTCATGGTATCTTCCTCATCACGGCTCTACCTTATCACAGCTGGGAAATCGGCCGGCAGGCCGTGGGCGCGCCGAGTGCAGCGAACTGGCACGTGCATCTCGGGCCAAGGGGCGGGGGCACAAAGTGGCATGAGGGAAGAAGGAGGGCCGTGGATGTCTGCTGGGCCCTGCCGTGATCAACGTGGCACATCAACCTCACTAGGCAAGCACAGCGGCGAGGGTGATAGCGTTGGTGGCCAGGATGCATGCAAGCGCTGAGTGAAAAAGAGCTGAGCATGACGACTGGCGTACTCCTTTGCGGGGGCTTGAGGCTGGAGTGTGATGGGCTACTGACGTTCACCAGCGGGTGAAGACGAAGAAACGTCAGTGCACAGCCTCATCTAGGGCCAGGAGGAGCTGAGGAGCACAACCTCATCTAGGGCCAGGAGCCCGACTTCCTGCAGCTGGCTCTGCAGAGTGAGGTGCTGCAGCTGCAGCAGGGTGTACGCGAGCCAGCTCATCTCCTCTTTTATGCTCACTAAAGGGTTCCACGGTGCCTGAGCTCCCCACCTCTCGCGCGCCTCCACCCCCTCAACAAACAGGTCCCGGGCATGGCTCGCACTCTTGGAGGCTCTTGCCTGGCCATCGAGGCCCGACACTATCCGGGGCCGTGAGCAAGCGACGAGCAAGTGGTACAGGGCAGGGCCGTACGCAATACTGAAACCGAGCAAGTGGGAAAGGGCGGGGATGTGTGTCAAGCTGCAACAGCGCAGGCTACTCCTCCGACCCCCCCACCACTTGAGGACTATTTAGGCTCGGTGAGTGTTCTCAGGTCATACATGCGCATTTTCTTGGTTCAGAATTGACGTCAAAACTGACCTAGACGTGCGCTGTGCGTGCAGGAAGGTGAGGGAAACAGCCCGGTATTGGTCGATACACTACAAAAATATTTACAATATCCGGAACCAAGCTTCGAAAACTGCCCTCAAAACATCCCCTCGAGCCAAGTTTTGAAAATCTCTTCCAAACAATCGGAACAGTCGACGAACGCAATATCTCCAAGTCGGTGGGTTGACTCCCCGTATCAGAACTGCTCCGCTCACATCAGGTGGAGCGCGCACGCATTAAACCAGGTCAAATCCAATGAGGTTGCGAATGCCGTAGACATCGTGGTTAATCTGCGCCCGCACCTGCGATGCGTTGTCTGTCGTCTCCGCCATTTCCGCCACCAGCTCGATCACTTGCTGCACCTCCCACACATCGTTCATCGGGATGTGGCAGAACATCGTCTCCCCATGCTGCCCAACCACCCAACGCCACCTTGCATGAGCCCCACGTCCCCCCGGATGAGCTGGGGCGGAGCGAGGGCTGGATACCTGGCACAAACTCAAGCTCGCTAAATCACAAGCTCGGCCAATCACCAGGGCGCAGTGTACATCTGGGGGAGGCTCGACCAATCACCAGGGCGCAGTGTACATCTCGGGGAGGCTCGACCAATCATCAGGGTGTAGTGTGCGTCTCGGGGAGGCTGACCAATCATCAGGGTGTAGTGTGCGTCTCAGGGAGGCTCGACCAATCATCAGGGTGTAGTGTGCGTCTCAGGGAGGCTCGACCAATCATCAGGGTGTAGTGTGCGTCTCGGGGAGGCTCGACCAATCATCAGGGTGTAGTGTGCGTCTCAGGGAGAGCTCGACCAATCATCAGGGTGTAGTGTGCGTCTCGGCGGGAGTCGCTCAAGAGGGCCACCTCTCCCAGGTAGCAGGGTGTAGTGTGCGTCTCGGCGGGAGTCGCTCAAGAGGACCACCTCTCCCAGGTAGCAGGGCCCGAACATGTCAGAAGTGCTCCCCTCGCTTGAGCGTATCTGGTCTCTGCGTACTCGAGGTCTCAAGCCAATAACAACCAGCCAAGCTATCTGCTAGTGCCTCGAGGCCATCGCGTGAGCTGTCAGTTCATCACCTGCGCCACAGGGTCACTGCCTGTGCCGCCAGGTCATCATCTGAGCCACCAGGTGATCATCTGGGTGTGCCTCGAAGTCAGCATCTGTGCCTCGGGGTCATCACCTGTGCTGCCAGGTCATCACCTGCGCCTCAGGGTCATCACCTGTGCCGCCAGGTCATCACCTACACCTCGGGGTCATCACCTTCATCTCGAGGTCATCACCTATGCCTCTGGGTCATCACCCGCGCCGCCAGGTCATCACCCGTGCCGCCAGGTCAGCCTCGGGGTCATCACCCGCGCCTCGGGGTCATCACCTTCACCTCGGGGTCATCACCCGCGCTGCCAGGTCATTGAATTCATTGCAGGGTTGTCACCTGCGAGTCATCAATGACTGTGTCCATCTGAATTTCCTCCAATGTACCCCTTTGCTCCTCCTCCACGTCCTCGTCATGATCACTGTCATCCTCAGGCAAAGTCTGCTCCCTGCTGTTGAGAAGAGACTTGCACTTCCCATACGTCTGAGACAACTCGAGGGAAGGAGACATCTTCAAGGATGATTGACCGGACCGTTGGATCGATGATGCGTTCCACTTGTCCTGATCCCATGACCGCTCTAAGGGGTCCCGGAGCTCCGACGACATCAACGGCATCGTGGCTGGTGCGGTGTGGTGCCGAGCAGGGGTGGCCGCATCGTACGGATAGCTCTCCTGGCTTGTGGATTCATGTGCAATGAACGTGGTGGGGACCACGCCGAGCCTGGTCAGCCGGGACCGCAGCTCGGACAGTTGGTCATTGTGCGCGTCACCCGGCTTCGTCGTGCGCACCCAGCGAATTGCGTCTCGATCCAGTTGGACGGCCACATTGGGCACACTCCCATCCATGCCTGGCTCGAGGGCCTCTGTCGCCTAGTTGACGTTTACCCCCCCCCGGCCGGCCCTCAACGCCTCTCTCGCCGGGCCGAGAGCTCATCTCCTCGAGCCCATCCATGGATCTCCATCACGGGGCCCGGCACACACCTCCGAAGTAAATGCTCGTGCAGCACCCAGCCTGGAGGATAAAAACAAATGGTACATCTCCCACCTCCGCGACAACCAAGCCTGAAAGCTGCAGCCACAGAGTAGCATCCGATGATCTGGCGGCCTTTGAGTTGAGCGGCTGAATGCGCATCTCAGATGACCGGTCGCTCATTGGCTAGATGACGCACGCCCTAGCTGCACCCGGACCATGGCATGTGCGATGGAAGCAGGGATCACAGCTGTGCTCACTGACAGATGGAATTTACCCGACCCAGTGCCAGGATTATAGCTGCACTCATGCACATAGACATGTGACTCGGTTCGAAACACCCTATATGCAAACACCCTATGTGCAACGCATCCTCTCACGGTGCGGGTCGGCAGGTAAGCGGTGAGAGGAGATTGAGGGCGGGGCAAACCTGGTGCCACTCCTCCGGCCACATGTCCCGTGGGAGGGCCTGTTGGGAGGGCCACCCTCCCACCACGACCGGGATCTGCATCGCTCATTTGTCATTTGGTGACTCGCCGTCCAGGCTGGCGCTGGGAAACGAATGTTTCCCACACTACCCAGGCAGGCCGCGGGGAAGAGGCACTTTTTGTGCAATAGTGCGCCGCTCGGGAGTGCCCGTCAGGCGGAGAAGGTACTGATCCCTTAGGATGGCGAGCGCGGCATCGCAATACAACAAAAGGTAACATCCTGACAGGCAGCTCGCGGGAAGCTACCCAGCTGGGGTGGGGCCTCTGGCTCCGAGCTGAAGCACCTGACAAACTGCCTCCAAGCCGGCATGAATTTGCTCTAACACCTCACTCGGCAGCCGTGCCGTTGCCGAAGATTGGTTGTATGCGCTGCTCTCGTTGGATGCACTTCCATCAGCAGACAACATCTGCCCACCCAGATGTCCCTCGCCCCCCCCGCAGTACATCACCGCAACCAGCCGCCCTATAGCGGCCAGCA
>LGRX02007814.1:0-17683 GCA_001247695.2 Cymbomonas tetramitiformis
CTCGAGACAACCCGGGCTCCGACCTTCGATCCAAGATTTGAGCAGGCTCTGTCTCGACTCGAGCCCAACTTTTTTGGCATCCGACCGGATCGGGCTCGAGCGAGTCCCCGGAGATTCAGGATTGGCGTCGACCGAATCCACAAAATTTCGGGACTCGCCCGGATCGGGCTCGAACGAGTTTTTGTACTTTCAGGATTTGGATCGATCGGAACTACACGTCACCCGGGCTCCGATTGGCTTTGTATCGAGTCGATCCCGTGAAATTGAGGATCTGACTCCGTAATCCGACGGAGACAGCGTAACATATTCTGAGAATTTGAAGTTTCCGACCTGCGCTGGATGTGCTATCAGCCGATTATCACATTAACTCCTTTCGTCCTGACAAAACTTCGTCAGAATTCCCGAACGCCGGACCTCGCCTGCCTGGGAGGCCTCCATACCGGCTAGATCCTGACACTACCTCTGATCGACGCTGCGATATGTCCGCCAAGAGTAGCAAGCAGTCGAAGCAGACAGCCCTTCCTTGCGAGGTGGTGAAGAAGTACCCTGGGCCTGAACAGGTTCAGCTGTCCGTGGTTATAGAAGTTCCAGGGAGATGGTTCAACGCCACCCCAGCCTATGAAAAGGCGAAGACCTTCCTGGCAACTGCGGTGCAATATTCTATTTGCCACCAGTTTGGTAACGGGCGCAATGCTGTGAAGACGGAAGCCATCCGTTTTCAGGTATGTACGTGTCATACATGTGCGAGTGTTTTTTTGTTAATCATGCGTCGGTATGCAAAGCTATTACTATTGCCACTGCCGTTTGTTCTTCATGTGTAGTTGATACGCATAACATCACATCGATGCACCGACAATTTTTACTCGCCTTGCATATCCGCCCGCTATTCTCGCTATTACCGACTGACCGCGTCGATACTTCTGTGAGTGGACGTTTACAGGTAGAGGACGATGTATTGGACGCTCCTGACCACGAAGGTTACTGGATTCAACTGGCCCAGTGGAACAGATTCCGCCACGATACCTATAACATTTATATTCTACCTATAACATTTATACACATTTATATAGTACAGTTGTGATATAGTCTACCGCATGTTGTGCAGTCGCGTTAATCGTGTTTGATATTGTCTTGTTTTATATGCTCAAATGATTAGGTGTTGACTATCATGTAGCATATATTTATGCCTGCTGTAGTACTTGAGTGTTGATTATTTGGCTAAATACATTGCAATAATTAAGCGAACCGATGTGCACTTGTTTAACATGCACATTGCAATAATTAGGACCTGATTATCTTGTTACACATATACGTAGTATATGTTTACTGCAATGATTAGGAACTAATTATCTTGTTTAATGTGCTCATTGCAATAATTAGGATCTGATTATGATATGCTCACTGCGATAATGAGGATATGATTTTCTTGTTTGGTATGCTCTTAATTAGGATCGCGTTATCTTGCTTGGTATGCTCACTCAACACTGCAATTAGGAAATATATTCAAAATATCCGCGTCTCCGCGTCTCGCCGCGTCTCAGCGTAGTACTACGGGGCGTAGTACTTTTCCCCTCCCCTAAATCACTGCAATAATGGTTCGGTGGCTCCGAATCGGTCGGATTTTCGCATATTTTGGCTCGGAATCGAATCGATGCGAGAAAAAACAGGATCGGCATGAATCGGGATCGACCGAAATCTAAAATAATCAGCCTCGGGCTCGATTCGATTCAGAAATAATCAGCCTTCGCCCGAATCGGGATCGGTTGGATCCCCAAATAATCAGCTCCAGGCTCCGAAGAAGCCGGTTTGGATCCGTTGTTGGCACTGCCTGACCCATGCCTTTTTGCCATGCGTGTGCTCGAAGCACGCCTTTGCCCGCAGTTTCTTTCATAAGTTTCGACGTGAAACCGTGCTTGGCTGCTCGAGGGGTGCCAACTAGGTCTTGCGGCAAGTTGGGGGCATTCACCGTATGTAGGAGCCGCTCGTGCCGCGACCCGGGCGCACGACACGCGAGCCGCGGTGAATGCCCAATTGCAAAGTGTTGTTTTGTTTTGCTGGAACGGTATCTCCTAACAGGGTGCCGAACCTCTTCGTTAATATATCTAAAAAACTTGTCAGATATATAGTTCGGAGTGAATAACTATGATAACTGGAAATAAACCCTGAGTTAAGGGTTTCGGAATCAGAACGGTAAAAGTCAGATTGATAAAAGAGAGATACACATAAATTCTAACGGGAGTTCCCGACTACTGGTGACGGTCACCCAGCCTACTTTAGGAAGTGACAAGTGACAGATTAAACTGTCGGTGTGTCACATCCAGCACACCACCTAGGGTGGTGACCGGAGCTAGTAGTGAAATGAAGCAAACAAACTCCCTACTTAACTTCAGGAGGAAACTGTAGCACACCTGGGGGCCTGTACTCTTGGTCAGGGCGGTCCCAGTTCACAGCAAGGTTGACAGATACTGCTGTTAATTGCTAAAACCCTAAACACAGCTCAAATTTAGAGAGCTCCTCTGCACATCTAGGAGGCCAAGCAATAGCTAATCTCTAGGCAGGCACGGCGTGAACAACCTCAGCCACTAGAGATCTGCGGGACCGGCGGTCCGGCCCGGAGCAGCGTGAGGGTGAAGTAGTTGCCGGCCCCCGGGGCCGGTGGTAAATCATTCGTAGAAGAAATTGCTGAATCCTCGATCACAGCCGCATGGTCACCAGAGCTCGGCTCCTCGTCGTCGGACGAGTACGGCGGTGGCGGGTAAGGCGGCGACGGCGGAACCATGTCCGGGTCGGGGTCATATAGCCACGGCGGCCGTGGTACATTGCGGAGAGTGTGGAATCCCTGCCGCAGCTCCCGATACCGCGTCTGTCGGCGTGGCGGAATAGCAGCCGTGCTCGCACCACCCACCGCGTCGCCAAGACCGTCACGAAGCATCGTAGTTGGTGAAGTTCCCGTAGTTGGGACTGCCGAGGCAGTCCACGTAGCACCACCGACCGGTGGAGCCGTGCATGTGCGCGCATCGGCACCACCGACACCGTCAACGGCGTGCGGCGCGGCGGTGGCACAAATCACAAAGAGCGCACACACCAAGGAGGAAGTGAGAAGAGACCCTCCGAACCTCGGAATGCCGTTCCCACAGCCGTACCGCGGCCGCGGCAGTGCCACCGAGGCATCCACGTCGTCATCGTCGCCCGTGGCGTAGGCCGCGGGCTCGTAGGTCATCACGCGCTCCGGCTCCTCAACCGCGGAGAGCAAATTCATGTTCTGGGCCGGCTCGTCGGGCGCCCCCAATGCAACCCGCCCGTGCCTTCAATGAAATCGGCAAACGTGCGGGTGACGGGAGGGCAGAAGGGGTTCGGCGGACCGGTCCATTCCTCCCCGGATTCAACCGACGCGGGCGGGGAGTGTGCATGCGGTTCCGACACCACCGGCAAGTCGGCAGTGAAGGTGTTGACGGTGAACGTCGAAGCCCCAGCCGTGCGTGCCATCTCAGAGAACTCGGCGACGGCGGACACGAGGGCCTCACCGTCCTCCTCGCAGAAAGAGCATGCGGAGAGATCGGTGAAGACCTCCGGCTTCCCGCCCGCAAGCACGCAAAGGGCGTCGAACCCCACGGGGTCGTCGTGGTCGATGGCGTGTTGGAACTTCGCGGCTAGCACGGAGTTTTCGGCCTCCTCAGGGAAGGCGTAGGCCGAGAGCCCGGTCCGTGCCCCCGTTCGGGCAGTCCCGATGCCAATGCCGCGCCTTCCCCTTAGCGCACACCTGATTTTGGCAGTACGGAACGGTCGCACCGGTGTCGCGATGGAAGGCCACCTTCTTGGATACGGTTTGAGACCAATTCCCCCCCTTGGGGAGGGGCGAGGCCGCGAAGCGGGTCTTGATGCGGCGGTCCGGCTTGTCCGCGCGAGGGGTAAATCCCCGCGGAGACGGTTCGGACTCGGCGGTGACGAGGAAGGCGGCCAATTGTCGTTTCAAGTCGAGGACCATCGTCCGTAAGTCCGCGATCTCACCCGTCGCGCCCGAATCACCGATGTCCTTCTCCATGAAGTGCGTGCCGTGGGAGTACCGGTGTGCGGACGCGGTGGCGGTGCCCGCCCGCACGTGCTCGCCGTAGCACTCACGTACCCATTGCTGGATAGTGAGGAGGTCGTGGGCGGCCCGTTGGTCGTGAAGGAGCAAGCGGGACACCATCGGCTGGTAGAAGGTGGTGTCGAGGGCTTTGATGAAAAGGGACTTCACGTCCTCGTCCATGAGCGTTGCCCTTGTCCTCGCAGCCTTGAGCGCGGCGTTGAAGTCCTCGATCGGGC
Organism: Cymbomonas tetramitiformis; assembly: GCA_001247695.2. Classification (NCBI taxonomy): domain Eukaryota; kingdom Viridiplantae; phylum Chlorophyta; class Pyramimonadophyceae; order Pyramimonadales; family Pyramimonadaceae; genus Cymbomonas; species Cymbomonas tetramitiformis. The sequence goes on from LGRX02007814.1 coordinate 4,306, forward strand.
CATGCGGGTCCACGCCCGCAGAGATGCGGACGCCCAACATGTCCGCTTGCCCCTGGAAGGGGTCACCATAGGGATCATCCGACGAGCGAACTCGAGCAGAACACGCTTACCGTCTCCTGGAAAGCTGGCGTGGGACGAGTCCATCCAGTCCGTTGCCGGCGAGGAGGGGTCCACCAGCAGCTCGAGTGTAGAGACTAATAAATTGTTGGCCTCCACGCGGACGGCCAAAGTAGCGTCGTCCAGCGTGAAGAGCGGAGCGAAACCGATGTCCTCAGTGACGAATGCCGTGTGCAGCGCAGAGACCATTCTCGTGAAGAGGGCCGCCGCGTGGGACTCCGCACCGGAAAATCTCCCAACCTTGCCCTCGAACAACTTGCGTTGAACGTGCTTGGAGATCTTCATGTCGAAATGCTCCCGCTGTAAAGTTCGTACCGACGCCAAAAATGTAGCCCCCGCCGAATTAGCGGGCGGCTGTGCTGCCGGCGGAGTCGCGGGCGTGTTGGCATGCCTGGCAGCAACGGAGTCAAAAATCGTGTTTAATGTGCGGCGGCGATTCGCCATGCTAGCTGTGGATCTAGTAGAAGCGACCATGACGATGAAGAAGACTACAGGGGTGGAGTGAGGCAAGAAGACGTGAGAAAAATGCGGAAGTCTTGGGCGGCCAAGAAATGTGGTGGGTCGCCGATACGGTGTCTATTACCCGACGTTAGGTTGGGTTAACCCAACTTAGCTTAAGAGCACGTGGGGGCTTCCTCGAAGCTCCTGTGAAAATTTGGAGACCTATGTTGGCAAGTTCTCGAGCTGCTCTTTCTTTGATGTCGTGTCATCAAAATTTTGATCCGAGCTCATCTCGACCCTCAAAATATGCGTTGAAGTGGCATGGGTATTTGTCATTTTTGTAAAGTTGGGTTAACCCAACTTAGCTTCAAAAGCACGTGGGGGCTTCCTCGAAGCGCCTATGAAAATTTGGAGACCTATGTTGGCACGTTCTCGAGTTGCTTTTTCGCTAATGTCGTGTCAAAAATTTGATTCGAGGTCATCTTGACCCTCAAAATATGCATTGAAGTAGCATGGGTATTAAAAACCCCCAAAATTCCTTGAAAATACCACACAGTTTTGCACCCCTTTGCATATTCACCCATTTTTCTCACCGATCAAATGGATTTGCCTAACCATGCATATACGTGTACGAAGGAGGACATTCTTTCGCCGTCATTTTGAGCTAATAAAATATAGCATCCGGTAACTACGGCTCTCGATAGCGCCATCGGAACTAAGTTGGGGTACCATTACTTAACACTTAAAGGGCGAATTGATATACTGCTCATACTGATACTGTTTTCAGGTTGGTCTCGCATACGTTTTGGGGCATATCTCGCGTTCTACTTATCCATTCGTGCCCCTACTTCGCGTGCCTAACAAAGCACACACGCAACTATCTACTTTACATCACGGCTTACAGCTAGAGCACGCGAGCATACATGTATGCCGCTAGGTTGGAGTGCGTGCACGCATTCCTCCCTACCCGTTTAGTATGGGGCACTCATACCCCTGCACTTTCCGATAAGTTTTTTGCTCAATATATTAAGTTTGGTGGCCTTTACGGGGTTGGGGGACCTTGCTCAACTCACAAATATGGATACCAATACTTCATACATCTCAAGTAGGTGACTGACGTAGAAGTTATGGCACTTTCCGCGCGCATACTGATCCTACACTGCAAAAACTGAATTCGCCCTTTAAGTGTTAAACCCCCTTTAGGTTGGGTTACCCCAACTTTGGGTAATAGACAACGGTTGCCGTGAGAGAGCAGGAATTCCGAGAAGTCGTGTGGTAGATGGCGGCCGATACGAAACGGTGTGGTGACCAACCAGAATACGTAAACCAATCCAACGTTAAATCCCGTAGAAAAATCACCCCTCAAAGGCCTACAACTCGCCGTAAATCAACCCACAAAACTTAGGCCATACCCGCGACTGCCGGCACTCTCACGCGCGGAGCGCCTCACTCCATCCCAAGCGTCCGGCTTTAGCCAATCATCTCGGCGGTGTCGCAGTATAATAAAACATTTACGTCGATGAGTAAGGCAATGCCTTCGGAACGATCTACTCGAGTCTGTTCCCCTCATGCATGACAGTCTGCAAGGCAGGAAGCATTCCACAGAGCATGGAAGCATGGGTGACAAGGCATTAATTAAGCGTGTGGCTAAATAAAGCGTAAGTGGGGCCAAACCTGTCAGATATATAGTTCGGAGTGAATAACTATGATAACTGGAAATAAACCCTGAGTTAAGGGTTTCGGAATCAGAACGGTAAAAGTCAGATTGATAAAAGAGCGAGATACACATAAATACTAACGGGAGTTCCCGACTACTGGTGACGGTCACCCAGCCTACTTTAGGAAGTGACAAGTGACAGATTAAACTGTCGGTGTGTCACATCTAGCAAAACTTGCCCTCCAATGCCGCACCCACATCTCAAACCCAAAATCCCTCACAACACTCCACACTCAACCACAACAGAGACACACCGCCATTTTAGCACCTAGCAATACCCCCACGCCCCGCCAGCCCCTACATTGCTGCCCCTTGTTCATAATCGCGACAAGACTGCATGTAACATTCACAATGAGGGGTGACACAGAAAGGGGGGCGACCGTCAGTGACACAAAGTCACCCCCTCCATGAATATCGTGAGAGAGGTGACGGAAACTCTTTCTTAGAGAGGTAGTGCCACGACAGGAGTTTCCGAAACTCCTGTTTCCTAGCATATTGGATCCCAGTGTACACACGCTACGATTGCCACGTTCGGAATGTTTACATCCAGAAGTGCTGTCACAGCAATGGCCCCCTTCTTAGAAGCAGATGGGCGGCACATTCCCGATTCGGGCAATGCTTGGAGATAGAGCTCCCGCTTCATCTCATCGCGAAGGTCGGCAAGTGGAAAAAGTGAAAAAATCGAAAATTCTAATTTGTATTTTATGGATCGTCCAGTGTTCACTCTTGACTCTTTACCTCTATGACGGTTAGCCCCCACACGGGTGTGGGCAGGTCGGTAGCACCGAGTTCACCGTTGTGGCGGGCTCTAGCGCGACGTAGATGGCAAGGGGCAGGTGCCCACTTGCGAAGGACATAAGGTGGGAGGTGTGGAGTGAATTTGGGAGCAAGGGCTTGCCCTGTGCCGCCCTAATTTTAGTGCAAAATGGTGTTATATAAGGTTGTCGAAAGTGGCCCCGTAGGGGGGGGCTGGGGCTGATTGGTTGAGGTGACTAATCTGGCCGCATAGGCCGAATCACTTCGATTCAAGCGGCGTGTAAAGCATCCCAAGATGCTAGAGGGTTGCCGAAATAAAGTATTTGGGGTGGTTGTTGGGGGGGGGCAAGGTGAGAGCTTAAATTCGAGGGCACATCTGAGGGCCTCGGTGTCACGCGTGAATGGTACCAAGGCTGCCAAAAACCCGAACGCCATAGAGTTACTCGTTCACTGTCGAACCCGATCAATTTAATGCACAATCGGGGGAGAGTCCGATCGGGATATCGACTCGATTTTAGTAACAAAATCTGCACTTAGTGTCTATTCGTTTTAGCCGTCAGATCCCCATACTTAATTGACCTTTTGATTTTTTGACCACGACTCGACCGTACTTGACCGACCCCAGGGGGGCGGGGGTACTCCAGACGCAGGGATGGACTTGAACTTCAACTTGAAACATAAGCCAGACGACACGACGCGACGACGAGGTCGAGCTCTAAAATCAAACGTGAATGCACTTCGGATTTATTTCCTGAACGTTTTCGTTGAATGCAAGTGTATAACACAGCTCAAGCACAGGCGTTCTCCACTGATTTCAGAGATATGGTGTACTGAAACTGCGTTCTTAGCAAAAAAATCTGCGAAGAGAAGTGTGGTACAGGAAGCGAATTGGGATGAGCTCATCTGTTTAAGGACGAGTCATGCCTCGAGGTGCCCGATCAGCCGCGGTGTTCGCGATGAACACAGACACGAACACATTTTTTTCTACTGGGTTGTAGAACATACGTACCGTAGGTAGAGTCTGAAATTGAGACAACCCACCGCCTGCCGCACTCCTTGGCAATAGCGGGCTGGTCCGCGGTTTTCATTTGACCTTCAGTGCTGAGCGTTTATGATAATGGTGGCTGGCGTTAGAATTTTAGACTGTGGAGGCGTCATTGTCACACAGTTTCTTCCCAGGTAAGCTTGATGTCGAACGGTTTGGACTTACCTGCTCTCGCCACAGAATCAGCCCATTTCCCATGCCCCACTTCGCCCCTCTCCCTGTGCGCTAAAGGCACTTTTTCTGGGTCTTCAATTCCGAAAGGATAATCTAGTACGGTTCCTGATGATTTTCGGGAGCAGCTATCACCCCGAAGTTATGGCGGATGCTGCGTTCCATCGTTTATTCTGCACTTCTCGTTTAGAGCTCTCACTGTGCGCTCTGCAACTGCCAAGCAATTCAAAAGTGACTGTTAGAGAAGAGTTGCAGTTTGCAGCTACGTTTAAATTTCACATATGACCACACCTGGCTGTATTTGACCACGCCTGGTCGCATTGACATCCGGTTGACAACGAAGTGTTTCTTTCAGGTGCGGGGATATGTAAACCGCTTGAATGGTTGGAGTCGACCAGCTCGCTCTTATGAGCCGTGAGCTACGCGCGAACAATAGAGTGTAATGGTTTCCAAAACTGCAGCCTCACCTCTAACAAGTGGTGGCGGCAAGCCGGAAGCCACAACTAGTACAACCGATGAGGCCGGTCCGAGGGGCACAATTTGCGCCTGGGAGGCAGGCGCAGGAGACCCGAAGTTGGCCACTCCCAAAAGTCCTTCGCAAAAGGTGTCCTTACTCTCATTTCAAGGCTTTCTAAGAACCTGGAAAATGCTATTTAGCACTCCCACAAGCTTCTTCAAGCATGTTCAGTTTACCAAGCTGTGACGAGTTGAGAATTTGCCCACAGAAAGTCGAGCGCCCACTCAGGGCATATTGGATAGTGCCATCGTGGGCGCCGTGCTTCCTGAAAACCTGCTGTCTTTCAATTAACTGTGTTTTGATTTGAACATATTCTAAAAGCATAAATATGTTTTTAACCATCAATCAGTCCACAGTTTGTCCGGCGCCGCGACTCGATGCAGAAAAAACTTTCTGTGGCATAGGTCAACGCACCTGCTGCACAGGACAAGCCGTTTGCGTTTGCGCCCCCGAGATTTCAGTCGGCTTTAATCCCTTTGCGTTCACTTTACTGCTCTCCAGTCACCCTGCTTGGCGTTTCCTAGCCTCGGCGAATTCGCCTTCGCTCCACCTTTTACCGCTTCCAGGGCTGGCGCCGGAGCGCCTCCACGTACGCCTTCGGAGAGGCGAGGAATTATGGCCGGCCCAGTCTCTGCTATCTGGGTCCTCGTCGCGAATGCGCGCCGGGAAGTGCATTCTCCAACCACCAAATGAACAGCCTGCGGGACGGCAGAGGGGGGTCGGTTCTCACAGAAGTTGAGCCCCTCTTAGGCTTCCACCAAGCGACGTTGCAGTGCTAGGAGGGCGACTTAGAACTGTCGTCGGTCAGGGCCCTGCGACGGCCGTAATTCAGTGAATAAGGACGGCTGTAATTCGGTGAATAAGGACGGCTGTAATTCGGTGAATAAGGACAGCCGTAATTCAGTGAATAAGGACGGCCGTACGTCAGAGGCCTCTAAGAGACCACGGACAGTGTCGAAGGACGGCCATGGGTGTGTGTGACCTCGGGCGGTGATGCCTGAAGGTCCCTCCGAGCCCAGTTACCAGCAAAGCCTCTGTCCCTAATATCTGCTCGCGAGCTTCATCGAGCCGCCGAGCTTTTCGCGGCTGCCTTGTGGCGGGCAAGTCCGAGCAGATACGCAGTGAACGGCACCCCTAAACCTGGGCCAGCCATGCGGCAGGTGCAAGTGGTCGCGTTGCCGAAAAAGGCGCAGCGCCCTCTCTGAGGGACTGTAGCGGCGATGCGTTGCAGATTCAGTGAAGCCGCCTTTGTTCGTTGTTTGGGGCCCTTTTGGAGATAGCTGCGGTCAAGGCAGTGCTTTGGCTACCTACCCCTTTTTTCTCTTCTCCCCATCCCGACCGCTACGAAGAGGTCCAAGCACGGGAGACCGAGGCCCGTTGGCTCGCCGACGTGGCAAGGGGCAACTTGGAATGGTTTCAATTCCTTGCAGCCCAACGGGCAGTGCCCGGCTCTCGGAGGGTCGGGGCCCTTTCTAACGTTTTGGCTTGGTTTATATATTGGGTTCACTGGATGCAGATGGCACAAGTGGCACCGCTGGAGCTTTCTACGCCGACAAACCGTGCGAGCAGGAAAAGTGAGTCAGACGATAATGTGACGCCGAGTTCCTCCACGTACAGACGCCTTAAGTCGAAGTCGAATGTGTTTGATTCCTTCGTGGAGGAGGAGGAGCGGCGAACGAAGAGTCAGCCGGCGTCCTTGCTGCTGGCTGAACAATCTCAGCTGCCTCCTGAAATATCGACGCTATTAAACAAAGAAGCAGATCCCGGCGAGGATGTAAGTTTCCGATGCAATGCGCGCGCGCCCCCTGACACACACGCACACACGCGAACCGAAAGGTCTTGCTCGCAAGTGGAGGACGTCCTCGTCGTAGCTCTCTCTCCCCTTGGGGCACTACACGCCGCCGAGCCTGTGGCAGGGCTTGAGGGTTGTGCGACGCGCCTTTCTCATTCCCCCCCCTGGGCCCTGCACTCCGTTCGCATGCCAGGGCAAGTTGCATGCATCTCGCGTGAATACCTTCGCTCACCAGACACTGAGTGGATGGCATGTTGAAGAGAGCTTTCGTACGACATGTCCGGATTTGTTACTCGCATACTTCTGGCTTCTTGGGAAACTTCGTGCTACCGAGATAACTGAGAGAGAAATACGGTTGACTCAACCGCTCCCTCTACTGTGCTGTGTCAGCGCTTGAAGAAGCCAGTCTCACCTGAGGGAAGGTGACGGGGAGTGACCCGGCTTGGAGACCGTGGTCGCAGATGCCGGCTGAGGAAAAAAGCTCCAAGTGGGTGATCGATCCAAGGTGGCCCATAATGCGGAAATGGGACATGGTGACCTTCCTCCTCCTAGTGTTTACAGCGCTTGTCACGCCGTACGAGGTGGCCTTCCTCTCAACGGACTTGAACGCTATGTTTTTCGTGAATCGGCTCGTGGACACCCTCTTCATCATCGACTTGTTTTTCTGTTTCTTCATGGCATACTTCGACGTGCACGAGGGATCTTGGATTACCGATCTAACAATCATCCGACAGAGGTTGGTGCCCTCCCCCTCTACTCTTTGCTGTCTTTCGGAAACAGTTCCACGGAGAGCTTCTCGTGTCATGCTTGAAGCTGCCTCTCACGACCTGCGGGAGCGCTTCTCGTGTCATGCTTGAAGCTGCCTCTCACGACCTGCGGGAGCGCTTCTTGTGTCATGCTTGAAGCTGCCTCTCACGACCTACAACGTTGTGTCTCCATATTCTATTTATTTTATTCTCGGAGTCATCAATATATAAACTCGGCAGCATCATTAATCTCTACGGTATATATCGCAGTGAACGAAATAAAAAGTGCAGACAATCGCAGGATTACAGTATGACAGTGAATCCGTATTTAGTTAGTTCAACGGCATGCTATTATTAGAAATATGAATGTGGGGTGTAGGAATACTATTTTTTTTAAAGGTGCATCGACCCTTCGGGAGGGTTTCCTATATATCCATACATACACGTGGGAAATGTACGACATCCCTACGTAACATAGGCTTTTCCACGTGTATATCGAGTTATGTGAAAAACCCTCCCGATAGATCGATCGGTCTCCTAAAAACTAACTACTCTGGTATAAACTTTACAAGGTTATTATAAATAAATATTGTATTACGCTCGAGATTCTTCTGAGATGCCAATCGCGCGGCTCTGCTGTATTTATTGAAGCTAGTAGCTTTTCTGAGCGGTACAGATTAAAACTTTAAATTACCATGTGACATAGATCAGCATGTCATTCGCGATCGTCATAAATTAAATATGATGCAAAATGAAGACCTGCCGAGTATCTGTCATCTCGTATAAAAGAGGGTTCATTACACATGAATTACGCCGTACGACCTGCGGGAGCGCTGCTCGTGTCATGCTTGAAGCTGCCTCTCACGACCTGCGGGAGCGCTGCTCGTGTCATGCTTGAAGCTGCCTCTCACGACCTGCGGGAGCGCTGCGCCAGAAAGTTGAGCCTGCTCTTGCGCGTGCGCTAGTGGTTTGCCTTGCGACTCGGATGAGGCGCGTGTCCACACTGCTGAGATGAGCAATGGCGACACAAGCTGAATCATTCTTGCTCTGACGCGCTCACTCGGGGGCACTCGAGCGATATTTCGAAGGGGTTCTTGCTGATGACCACCACTGACTGATGACCACACGGATTGCTCGAGGTTCTCCAGTCGACTAGGTTGGCTGTTCCCGAGGTCTACGTGGCTCGACGTAGCCCTGAGGGCAGGAAACAACGGTCTCACGGTGCCGAGTGCCGGCCCGTGGTTTTTCTTGGCGATATGACACTCCCGCTGCCAACTCGCTTGCATTAGGGGTAAAAAGTCTTTGTTGGCATCGAATCGGTGAAGCCGGTATGCCCACAGCTGCCGCCAGCTGGCGTCCTTGCAAGCTCTGCCCGAAGCTCCAGTGTACAGTCCCTGGAGCAGTGGGCACCTCTCTCGCTCGGCGTGCCTCGAGGCGCGGGGTGAGCTTGCAGCCCGTGTGGAATGCAGTGCTGGGGACGCCTGACAGCGGGTGTTCACTGGGCCTTCAGGTATCTGCGCACGTGGTTCCCCATCGATGTTGTTTCCATTCTCCCCTTCGACATCCTTGGGTTCACGATGGGGTCCGAGGCGGTAAACTCCTTGAAGATACTACGGGTTGTCCGCCTCCTCCGTCTCGCGAAGCTCCTGCGCATCCTGCGTGCCGGCCGCATCTTTCGCCGTATCGAGGTGCAGCCCACCGTCTGCGCACGTAGCGCGCCTTTCAGGACTGCGGGGAATGCAGCCGGGTGAGAGTGATGGCTTGCGGCGGGGACCTCGCACGCGCTGCGTTTGCCTGCACCTCGCGCACCAGGAGCAATGCCCACAGAACACGCATCTCTCTCCCGCAATCCTGCGCTGTTCAGGAGCCCAGAGGCGGTGTTTCTCCCGCAATCTTGCGCTGTTCAGGAGCCCAGAGGCGGTGTTTCTCCCGCCATCCTGCGCTGTTCAGGAGCCCAGAGGCGGTGTTTTCGTTTCCTGGGGCTTAGAAAGTTGAAGCCCCCTCCAGAACCTTTGGCAAAACACGCGCCCTTTCAAGAATCGGATCAGTCGCGTTTCAGAATGTTTGCCTCCTCAGAAACGCTTTTGTTTCATTGGATGCACAACGCTTCTTCAAGTTGTGACTCGTGACTCGCAGCTTGACCTTAGGTCCGTGACACGACACTGGGGCACACATCGCCTGGCACTGGCACAAATGCTCGGATGCTGACGTGGCACAGTCCGCAGCCCTTCTTTGTGATGCTGACGTGGTACAGTCCGCAGCAATTCTTGGTGACGCTGACGTGCCACTGTCTTCAGCCCTTATTTTGTGCTGCTGACGTGACACAGTCCCTAGCCCTTATTTTGTGATGCTGACGAGGCACAGTCCGCAACCTTCTTGTGTGATGCTGACGTGGCACAGTCCGCAGCCCTTCTTGTGTGATGCTGACGGGCACCGTCCGCAGCCCTTCTTGTGTGATGCTGACGTGGCGCAGTCCGCAGCCCTCTTGTGTGATGCTGACGTGGCGCAGTCCGCAGCCCTTCTTGTGTGATGCTGACGGGCACGTCCGCAGCCCTTTCTTGTGATGCTGACGTGGCACCGTCCGCAGCCCTTCTTGTGTGATGCTGACGTGGCGCAGTCCGCAGCCCTTCTTGTGTGATGTCGCAGTCCGCAGCCCTTCTGTGTGTGATGCTGACGTAACCGTCGCAGCCCTTCTGTGTGATGCTGACGTGGCACCGTTCGCAACCCTTCTTATGTGATGCTGACGTGGCACCGTCCGCAGCCCTTCTTGTGTGATGCTGACGTGGCACAGTCCGCAGCCCTTCTTTGTGGCTCCAAAGCTCCCTGCACGCTGCTCTCTCGCGGTGTCCCTCAGAGCTCGCCTCGCTTCTGGTGTTGCAGAGTGGGGACGAATATCAAAATTTTCCGAGCAAAACCTGGAGTTGCTTCGGGAACGTACACACCAAGGATCCTGCCTTCTCATGTATTTGTGACCCCTGATCCCGCGGCTGGGGCTGAAGAGCGGTGTGACGATCAATGGGTGGGCCAGAGCTTTATAAACATCGACTACGTAGCACTGGAGCTGCTGAAATTCACCGTGATGATCGGCATGCAGAGCCACTGGATCGCCTGTGTTTTTGGGGTGATGGACACAATGCAGGGCACCAGCACGACGTGGCTCTTTGCCTATTTCTGTGACGAAGGTGATGAGTTGTGCGATCCTCGTTCTGATCTGACGGCAAGTGAGAAGTATCTGGTGGCGTTGTACTGGGCCGTGACTACCCTTACCACCATTGGTTATGGAGATTTGCTGGCGACAAATCCGACAGAGGTGTGTGTCTCGTGCTTCTTTGCTATTTTAGTATCAGTGCACAGTGCGGTAAGAATGTTGCCGGACGCTTGAGAAGTGCGCTCGTGTCACCTTAGCACAACTATGGGCCGAAGCTTTGTTTGCGGGAAAGATGCAGTGATCTGTGGTTTGCCTGAAACGACTCGGAGAGTACATCCATGCGTTTAAGCACATGTTTACTCTCTTGCCATTAGCAGGCTCGTTGTTTGCAGCCAAAGGAATAAATTTTCTCACAGCGACAAAGTTGCCACAGCAGGAGAGTGGCCTGGCGGCAGGTGCACGTAGCAGGAGGGCGGTGTGACAGCAGGGACACGTACCATGAGGGGTACCATGAGGGGGGCTCAAGCGGCAGATGCGGGTACCATGAGGGGGCTCGGCGATGCGGTATCAGGAGAGGGCTCGCGGCAGGTTGCATATCAAGAGGGGGCTCGCGGCACAAGAGGGGCGGCGGCAGATGCAGGTATTAGAAGCAGGGCGTAGCGGCAGGGGTGCGTATCAGGAGGGGGCTGGGCGGCAGGCAAACATCAAGGAGCAGGGCTTGGCGGCAGGTGCGCATAGTAGGAGGGGGGGCTGGCGGCAGGTGCACGAATCGGGAAGCGGTGCTTGGCGGCAGGTGCACGTAGCAGGAGAGGGCCTCGGCGGCAGATGCGGGTAGCAGGAGAGGGCCTCGGCGGCAGGTTGCATCTCAGGAGGGGGCTCGGCGGCACAGGAGGGGCGTGGCGGGCAGATGCGGGTATCAGGAGGGGGACTCGGCGGCAGATGCGGGTATCAGGAGAGGGCTCATGCAGATGCGGGTACCATGAGGGGGCTCGGGCGTGGGAGATGCGGGTACCATGAGGGGGCTTCCCAAGGCAGATGCGGGTATCAGGAGAGGGGCTCGCGGCAGGTTGCGTATCAGGAGGGGAGGCTCGGCGGCACAGGAGGGGGCGGCGGGCGGATGCGAGTATCAGAAGCAGGGGCGTAGTGGCAGGTGCATATCAGGAGGGGAACTTGGCGGTAGGGTGCATATCAGGAGGGGCTTGGCGGCAGGGGTGCATATCAGAGAAGGCTTGGCTGCAGTTTTCAAAGGGAGATTCGGGTATGAGTGAGGGGGCTTGGCGGCAGATGCGGGTATGAGTGAGGGCGGCTTAGTACTAGATTCAGGTGTGAGTGAGGGGGGCTTGGCAGAGGAGAGTATTCAGGAATGGCCTTTGATGGCAGGGGTGCATATTAGGAGGGGGGCTTGGCAGCAGATTTGGGAATGAGCGAGGGGGATTCACGGCAGATTTGGGTATGCGGATGGGGCTTGGCGGCGGAGCCGGGTATCAGAAGGGGGGCTTGGTGGCAGGGGAACATATCAGGAAGGGGGCTTGGCGGTAGATGTGTATCAGAAACGGGGCGTCATGGCTGGTGTGGCTGTGGCTCTGCGCCAGAGGCGTCATGGCTGGTGTGGCTGTGGCTCTGCGCCAGAGGCGTCATGGCTGGTGTGGCTGTGGCTCTGCGCCAGAGGCGCTACCGGATACCATTTCTCTCTTTTGCCTTTGCATCTCTGAGGGTAGTGGCGCGAGGGGGAGGCGGGGGTAATGCGAGCAGCGGCTCGTGCTCTGCTTCGTCATGCTGGTAGGAGCGTTTCAGTATGGATACATCATCGGCGCACTCGGCAGTATCCTCGCGAGCAGCAACGAGCGCAAGAACCGTTGGATCGCCATGCTGATGGAGCTGAACGCATTCATGGAGGAGGGCCGTTTGCCGACGGTAGTGCGCCAGAAGCTGCGCGAGTACTTCAAGTATCGCTCGAGCACGCCGGACGTGAAGGATTACCACAACATCTTGACACAGCTCTCACCGAAGCTGCGCGGGGAGGTGGCGATGCTGCTGGACAACAAGTGGCTCCAGTCAGTGTACCTGTTCCAGACGAGCCCGCTGGCGCTGGTCATCCAGGTGGCGCTCACCATCCGCCAGCAGACCTTCCCGCCGCATGAGACGGTGTTCGAGAAGGGCACCATCGCCAACAACATGTACATCATCAAGAAAGGCCTCGTCAGCATCGGAGGGCAGATCTTCCGCCGCTGGCACACCTTGATGCTGGAGTGCCTGTACAAGCAGACTGTGCACGAGCAGAGGTACGGCGCCTCAGGCTTCCCGGCAGAACGGCGGGGCTGCAGCCTGCACGCCTGACCTGTTAGACGTTACCACGGCAGTGCCTCTGCTTGCCAAGCCTGCATGGAAGGCGGCGTGACACATCCTCACGGGCAGGGCCCCTCGCCCGAAGGCTTTCACAAGCTAGGGGCCAGGTGAGAGCCTTGCATGACTGATGAATCTCCTGGGAGCTGGTTGGACGCTAACAGGCACCATGCGGCCATTGAAGGGCGTGTGGGGGATGGGAGAGGGTGTCGCCCACAGCTGCTACACGGTCACCTTTGTGGACATCTGGATGGTTGATCGAGATCGGATGCGGGACATTCTCCTCATGTTCCCAGAGGTGCGATGTAGTCCCGGGAGCTCGCTTGATTTAGGGTTTAATAGCGAGCGCCTCTGCGAGCAGCGGCGATGAGGGCGGCAGACATTGTGGTTGTGCCAACAACATCTGCCAGCTGTTGACATCTGAGGCGCCCATGTATTCCCTAGGATGGACATGCATCGGAGACAACATGCGAGAAGAGACTTCCCTGTTTAAGTGATGCGGGATTTCCTTGGCTCAGGAGTCCACGCGATCAAGGAGAGACGAAGGGCTGCGAGTGTCACGAGTCCACGTGATCAAGGAGAGAC